>VZRV01000999.1:223657-273165 GCA_013398115.1 Falcunculus frontatus | reverse complement strand
TATTTCAGTTGGAAGGGACCTACGGTGGTCATCCAGTTCAACTGCCCAACCACTTCAGGGCTGACCAAAAATTAAAGCATGTTATTTAAGGTAGTTATCCAGATGACTCTTAAGCACTGACAAGCTTGGGGCACTGACCAGTTCTCTAGGAAGCTGCTTCCAGTGTTTGACCTGACCTCTCAGTAAAGGAATATCCCCCCCAAAAAAACCAAAGCATTGTGAATTAGGAACAACTGATGACTCAGAATTGGACCAAAATGAAAAGAGTGGCAAAACTCCCCATCTGTATCAGAGAGAAGAGCTCAGGGACGAAAGCCTGGTTCAATCAAAATGCAGCCATTGCTGTATGAAAGTGTGTATTTCATGGGCTACCTGTGGCTCACAATGCACCAAATATATTTTGGACAGTCTGCCTTGCTAGTAAACCCTGCCTAATCCACCCAGGGAACTGGAGTGGCTGCAGCAGCCTTGTCTACACCAAAACAATATTCCATTTCTATCTTCCTTGATATTGTTTCATACAATGCAGCACAGTCTCAGCTGAAAACTGCATTGCTGTTCTTAGAACAAAAGATCTCTCCTTTTAGGTGAAGTATCCATTTGCATTAGGAATGCCCAGGGGATGTGGGCACAAGAACATGCTTTATCCACAGGCAAGGTTGAGCAGGGCTCCTGGTAAGCCCCAGCTCATCTGTCTCAGAAAAAAACCTAAAAAGCCAAGTCAGGGCTGTAGCAACACAGTTGGACAGTATTTTATCTGCCATGCTGGGCAGCAAACCTGCACCTGCAATGGTGCACAGGAGGGTTGTAACAGCCAGAACATACCTCTGGAATGGATTTAGAGATAATAAGAAATCATCTTAATGTGACTGTTGAATGTACAAGGGATCTGGTAATAGTTACCACAGGTACACTTTCATTAACTCCCTTTAATTTAAAAGCTCAGTGTTTGCAGGAATCTTTTACTGGCAAGAAAAAAGTGAAATCAAACGAAAAATAATCCTTCTGAAAATCAGTGCTGCTGTTTCCCCCAGGAGCTGCACAGCACAGCCTGAAATCACCTGCCCTGATCCCTCCTGCCGGGTCCAGCAGCCCTCAGATGGCCCAGACCAGCACTGCTGGTCCTGCAGTGCCATCCCATTGTCACCCATTCCCCCTTTATCTCTGCAGCAGGGACACCCCATGCTCACTGAGTACAAACAGGGCTTAGATGGGACCTTTCCAGCGAGTAGAACACAAATGACAGCACCCACCATGTCACCAGAGCTGTACCTTTTCCCCATGTTGCAGGTGAGACTGGGCATAGTCCAGGCTTGCAACAAAAATGTTCCTCCACCCAGGAATAACCCATGTTCATTTTCCTTTGGAAAAAAAAAATTAAAAGGTGGTTTAATACCCAAACACAGTATAGCTCTGCAACAAATTATATAATCAGGAAGGAATGTAACTCTCCTGAAACTTAATAATATATTTGATCTACCCAATGCTTTATCTACTCAAATCAATAAACACACCATGAAAATTAGGGATTTCAAAACAAAAGCCTGCAGCTGAAACCTGTGATGGCTGAGCGCAGGGGAGGCAGAGCATTGCTTCAGCATAGGGATACCCCATTCCCTCCTCCACTCCCCACCCTTCACCCCACAGAGGTTTACACCAACTGCTCTCAGGGAACGAAGAGCAGAGCTACCTGCTGGTTGACTTTCCAACATCTTGCTGAGCTCTTCTCCTAGTTTTCCTGTGAGCTATTCAGCTGTGTGAAAGCCTTCATACAGATTCAAGGGTTTCAGAGGACAAATGTTGGGAAGGCTGTAGGAAATTTTGGTGCAGTGATGGAGTATTCCTGTGCCTGCAATAGGAAATGCCTTTATTGGCGGAAGCAGGATGAGGGGTGGGGACACAGAGAGGAAAAATAGTTGGGTTCAGGAAAGGTTTATTAGAGGAAAATAACCCATTAGATGCTATCTCTGTTACATGAATCATGTGCATTTCCAGCTCAGCTTCAGTGGAGTTCCATGCTCCACAGAATGGTGTTTCAGCTAGGTGACCTTTGGGCACAGCTGGGGGGTTTGGGGCTAAATGTGCCAAAATTGCTTTGCTTAACCATGTCCCCTCAGCTTGCCCTTGAGACTTCTGTCACAGGAGAATTATCAGAAGCCATAGCTGTGGGGTTGACTTAAAGTTTTTAATAATGATCAGATGAAGATCAGATGGAAAATAATCGCTGATTGAGTGAAAATCAATTGGTGATTAAGCAATAATTGAATGTTAGTTAAACAGTGATTTAACAATGAGTTGACAGTGATTTGACAAATATTTAACAGTGATTTAGATGATGATTTGAATGATAGTTTAGACAGGGATTTGACAGTAATTTCAAAAGTGATTTTAAAAGTGGTCAAACATTACTACTTACTTCACTTCAAATAATTAACCTATAGCTGGATATATGGTGCTAGCATACAATGTACTTGTCGGTCCAATGTGAAATATTGCTTATCTCCTTCTAGATATCAGGTGTTGGCTAAGGGGTCTCTCAGCCTCGAGAAGTAACCCTGAGAAATATCTCTGCTCAAGGGATAGATCAGGGCTGTGCAGCCCACTGCCATGCAGGAGCTGGGGCATCACTGAGCTGGGGGATTTCTGGGCTATGGCTTTAGGTGGAGGCACAAGAAGTCTGCTTGGTGTCTCATTTCTGTCTCTTTTTTCTTTTATTGACTTACAGGGTGCAATTCAAAATAACCTGCAAGAAGTTTTGGCTACACTGTAGGCTGTTCACAGAAACATATGTCTAGGTCTTGATACCTTTCAACCTCTTCATCCTTGCCCCCAGCATTCCCACAGGCTGGAAGGACACACAGAAAGCTGGTGTCTTTCCCCACCCCACCACAGAAGTTTGTAGATGCTTCCAGCTGGGCCCACCTGGAAAAAGCAAAGGGTCCAGGGCTGGGAGTTTTTATGGGATAAACCAGGATGCAAAGGTAATTCACAGGAGAAGAAGATATGTATCTGTGAGTGACTTTGGGTGTTTTCTCTGTAGTGCATCCAGGGCGTCTCCTTGCCCTTGGTTGACCTTCACATCACCACAAGCTTGAGCAGAAGCCCACATGGGCTGTGGAATGGGAAATGTGGGTTGAGGGGCTGCTGTGCACAAGAAGGAGCTGAGATCTCTTATTCCTGAAGGGAAGAAGTTGGAATGAAATGGAATGGCCACTATCCATTGTTGTGTATCAGTTTGCAGGCAATATCCTAGTAAGGGTAAGGGTTTAACATCAATGAGGCTGATTGATTGATTGATTGACAGCTAAAGCATTTTTTAATGCTAAAAATGGTGCCTGGAGAAAGGACTTGGCAAAGAAAGCTGGGTCACAAAGTGAACCTCGCAACGAGGTGTGAAAAAGTGATCAACACAGTTCATCTGGTCTTTTCTTCAAGTACTGGAGCCTTCCCAGGGCTACTCCAAGTATGGTAGCCTGAAGCCATTGCTCTGTCCTCTCCAGCACTTGTGTTGTTTTCTTATCTCTCAATTCTGACTCATTTACAATCCAGCTGAGCCCCACTTGCCATCTGAGGTGGCAATGTCCCCTTTGCAGCTGGGTACCAGGAGCCTCTGGGTACACAGGAGCAAAAGGGACCCTGTGTGGGGAACTGGCAAAGACCAAGCTACAACAGGAGCCCAGGCAGACTTGACCCCAGCACGTGAAGAATGGGTGGGCATCCACCTGAGAGCCTCTGGTCTGCAGGCTGAGGGTGAGAACAGACATCTTAATGGAAAACAGCTCTGAGAACGCTCCTGTCTTTGTGAAACTCATCCCACTATAGGCTGTGACTCCCACAAAGCATCTCAGCATGTGAAGTGAGTGACTGCTCATCCAAACCCTTCTCCCACAACCTTTGATGCTTTGCCCCAGGCTCAGCAGGAGCCTCAGAGCCGTGTGCAAATTAAGGTGGAATTAAATCCCCCTTCTCTTACAAGGAGCTCTTTAGGGAAAGGTCACCCCAAAGATCTGGGTTTCATGTTGCTACACCCAACTATTCACCATCCCTCTCCTGGCCTCAGGTGCTTATGGAAACCCTCCCTGTCCCTTGGTACATCTGGCTGTTCTGGCTGTGTTTCTGCAGGCAAGGAGAGCTGACAGCCTGTGAAGGGGCCGTGAGGGCTGCATCTCTCCAAACACCGATTTTTGCAGCAAAGGCACCAGCGCTGCCAGAAATTCTTGTAGGACTCAGACCCATTGAAGGATCACCAGCAGTGCGAGTGACACTGGGTCCTTCTGTGAAAGCTGGAGGGAGCCTGTCCCCATTCAAGGAGCAGCTGGCACATGGAATTTGTCTGAGCAAGCTGTAAAGGATCTCTCAGCCCTGCAGGGTCTGTGCAGAGCGGCTGGCACGGCTGCCTCAGCAGTGAGTCACACCTGTACTCCACTTTCCAACACAAGGCATTACATGCAAATGTTCTGGGGCGTTTTTGGCAAGCGGCTTCATACTGGTACCCCCCTTTGCCTCTCCCCTTAGCTACAGCACCTTGTGTAACTGAGAAATATGGCATATTTATCCCATTCCTCAGGCTGTCTCTATGCTCTTTCACTGTACCTTGGAAACCAAATTTCTATTCTTGCCAACAAATCACTTTCAGACGAATGGGGGAGTGTGTGGTAGCTTGGATTTCTTTTAAATTTTTTTTAAGAATTTTTTTTGCAATCTAAGTAAAGACTTTAGGATCTATTTTTAAAGATTATATCCCCCCCTCCACCCACTGTGCTGCAACAACTGAACACTTTGGCTTGATGAGAATATTAGTAAAGCAGTCACAATCTGTAGGGTGCACTTCTTAAAACTACATTGCATAATGGGAAAAGCATAACACAACAAAATGCAGTGGGGGCTGGGGTTTTCTGTAGTATGGGAACTGAAAAGTCGTGTCTTCAGCCAGGATTGATCACCAACTAGTTCACAATAACCCACCCCCTGACCTTTCCTGCTTTTGTCTCCCAGATATAAATCTATCAATTTCAGAGCTATGCTGGAGCGTGGTTAGTACAATGTTTTGTGGGAAATGTACCTGCTTAAACAATCTCTTTCTCCTCCTTGATATATTTTCGTATTTAAGGAAACCAGTAACGACAGTAATGGCAATGATATGCCTGTAAGACAATTTGAAAAGTGTGGTTTTACCATTAGAGCCTGGGGGAATTGCATTAGCTCTGATAAAATCCTATAGGACTTCAATGAGGGCAATAACTTTAAAATGTTTTTATTAGCAACATTGCCAATATCTATTCTGAGATCTGCAGTGTTAACAAATTAGACGTGAGAAAAAAATTCCATTTGGTTTGGATGAAGGCTACTGCGTTCAAGGAAAAACATAGCACTTTCTAGATTTTATTGGAAGTCCTTGGGAATTAGCCACCCACACAGGGTCTAATGAGTGATTAACGCTGGTCATGTGCTATTTATCCCTTAAAATGTAATCACCAGCTGATTATTTTGTGATTTGATTAAGAAGCTGCATGGACTTAGATTCAAAGGAAAACACACGGAAGAAGAGTTGAGAGACAAAGGTTGCTGCTAGGTAAGGATGTTCTTGGGATCTTGGTATAACCAAATATCTCTGATTAAGATTCAGCTTTTGCACTGCTTTAGGCTCCTGTGGGCTTGCATCTATCTTAGAAGAACTGGGCTGAGTCAATGAGCGTAGATGAATGAATTTGGCCTTATTCTTCAGATCTTAGTGCAGCTAAAAGCAATAATATTGCACTTCAGGGCTCTGGAACACGTCAGGGAAAAGGGACAGAAAAGGTGAAGGTTTGATATGATGTTTAAATTTTGAAAAAGAAAGGTGTTCATTGTGAACGGAGCTCCCCTCTTTGAATAACCACTCTTTGAGAGTGCCTTAGGATATGGCAAACAGGAAACTTTGGATGATGATAATAATAATATTAATATTAATATTATTATTAATAATAATAATAAAAAAATTAATAGTGTCTTGTGGCTCTATGCTTTGGCATATAATGAAGGACACTGAAAGACAGGTACATGTGACTATCCCTGCTACTGATATGGGGTAACAACCACAACACCGTCAAGTCCTGGGATGGGTATTTTCTAGGCCACTTCTTATTTCTGATTTCCTAAACTAATCTGTGCTGGCCTACAAGAGAGTTGAAGCTATCTGTTCGGGGCAAGGTGAAAAAGAAGAAAGATGTTTTCTTTTTTAACAACTTTCTTTCTTCTTTCTTGAGTGGGTTTTTTTTCTGCTTTTTTTTTTTTTTTTGGTAGGTTTTACTTTTGAAGGCCTGAGATGTGACCATGAAAACTGAAATGCCTTCTCCAGGAGGTGATGGATATCAAAGTCTAGGAAGAGCGTTGTGAGAACCAGAACATGGTTTTGAATGAGCCACAGAGAAGCCATGAGGTGTATGTCTGCAGATCTGCTGGCCTTCTGCTGGTAATTGCAGGGAGAAGAAGAGGAGGCCGTGTCTGCGTAGGAATGCAAAACAGTTGATGTGAGAATGGAAGCTTATTCTAATTAACTGAGTGAAAGCAAATTCGATTTGTCTGGCAAATATGTGCATGTTGAATTCAGTTTGCTCTATAATGGTTTGAGTTTAACCCTGTTAAAGGACTGTGATCCAGGACATAATGCCTGGAAGTAGATAGGAGACTTCACCAATGAGGGGTCTGTCCCTGTCTGAGGAAAAACTCAAGAAGAAACATAGAATGAAAGATGAGGCAAAGAATTCCCAACTCTGCTGTGTGGCAACCAGTTTTAAAACAGACTGACTGCCAGGTTTAAAAGATGGTCAATGTTTAGAGGTCCCCAGACAGTAAACAGTCTTTAGCCCTTTCTGGCTTTGCATGAGCTGAGATGACATCAAACATGTTGTGTTCAGCCTGCTGGTTGGTTGACAGGCCTGGCAAGCAGCTGGTGTTTTAGCCTGAGAACTAAAAGGAGGTGAACTTATTCACACAAAATTCAACCTTTTGTTGACCCCTGTCATTCATAGTTTCTCTGAAAGCTCTTTGATTTGAAGGAAGTAATTTTCTTGTTTTCTAAAGTGTTCCTTCTGGAGGTGGTTCCTCTTGGCTTCCTAACCATTGGTGGAATTTTTCTGTCTGAACAAATGTCTCCATCTGCTTTTTCCATCTTGTATCCCTTCCCCATCACCACTCCCTTGCCCTCTTCTGTGGTTCTTCCTGCCTTCCACTACTTGCCACTTTTTGGATGCTTTTCCGTGCTATGGCACACACAGGGCATCAGATAAGGACTTGGCAATGCTTTCTTTATGTGTCCCACACTCCTTGCCTCCAAACCCTCCCCAGACACCACTCTCCCAGTCTTCTCCTGCCTCCCTCAGCAGTTTTGGGCACCACAACGAAAGAAAGATACAAAGCCATTAGAGAGTGTCCAAAGGAGGGTAATGAAGATGGTGAAGGGCCTTGAGGGGAAGCCGTATGAGGAGCAGCTGAGAACACTTGGTCTGTTCACCCTGGAGAAGAGGAGACTGAGGGGAGACCTCACTGCAGTTACAACTTCCTCATGATGGGAAGAGGAGGGGCAGGCACTGATCTCTTCTCTTTGGTCACAGTGACAGGACCTGAGGAAATGGCTGGAGCTGTGTCAGGGGAGGTTTAGGTTGGATATTAGGATAAGTTTCTTCCCCCAGAGGGTGGCTGGGCACCAAACAGGCTCCCCAGGGCTGTGGTCACAGCACCGAGCCCGACAGAGCTCAAGGAGCTTTTGGACAACACTCTCAGGCACATGGAGTGATTCTTGGGGGCTGTCCTTTGTAAAGCTAGTAGCTGGACTTCATGATTCTTGTGGGTCCCTTCCAACTCGGACTATTCTATCATTCTATGATTCCTGGCCATCACACTGGCATGGGATGGCCAGGGGATGGGATGTCCTCCATTTTCCATTCTTTTAACTCGAGCCATGCAGAAATCCATTCTCTTCTCACAGTATGTCCAATCAGTGACTTCCCTGGGTCCTACAGATGATATTAACATTTCTGTCTGGAAATTTTTGTAGGTGCTCCACCCTCAGACTGCTCCTCCTGGTTCACATCTGCTTCTTGAATCAAGTATGTTGTGCTGCACAGCTGGCTGTGAGGGATGATACGGGACTTTTTTTCTGCTCTCTGTCAGGTCTAAAGCAGCACTATTTTCCCACCACTTAGGACCACAACAAAGGTGCCATATTTGAGTTTAGCCACCCCTCCCCCTCACACCCTGCCCTTACCAAATGACCAGGCCACCACATTCATGCACTGCTTGCAGTCCTAGCTTTACCTGACAGTTTTTTTTACTGAAGATTCTGAGGTAAGAGAGAGTCTGTTTCTTTTGATCAATGGTGGGAAATGCCTAGAAGAGTTTTGCATGTCATTAAAATAATAGAAGGCAGAGTTTATTTCTCCCTGGAGCCCATAGTAAGGGACAACTTGCAAGAAATATCTCAGGAGATGGCCAGCACAATATCCAGTGGAGAAATGAATTAAATACCCCAAATCAGAGCTGCACTTGGTGTAATGTGGCATGGCTTTCATTTAAGTCAAAGGAAGTGCTCAGATTCAAACCAGCTGAGTCTTTGCCCCCCAAGAAATTTCATACAAGCTTTAGATGAGACTGGTTTTGCACTAAACAAGCCAGCACTTCATACCCAGGGTCTCTCTTTTTTTTTTTTCCCCAAAGAATAACATGGGAAGAAAAGCTGCTAAGAGTGGTACAGAAAACTCTTGTAGTGCAGGAGGAAACAAGCACAGTCTCAGTTACATCAGGGATTGGGATTTTTAGGCAATTATTGCATCTTGTGTGGGATCAAGAGGCTTGTGGAGCATTGCATGTCCCAGCACGGGACCTGGGGAAGGTTCTGTGGGGAGCAGGACGTGCTGATGCTGTGCTGACTTCAGCTCAGAGGGAACACAACAGAAGCAGGATTTTCAGCTGCTCATACCTTTGAGAGTGCCCCATGTCACAGGGTGCTGCTGAGATGTGCATTAGTGAGCTGCAGTCGGGGATCCAGGAGTGTGCTGGGATCAGTCAAACAAATCCAAAACTGCAACTGAGGACCAGAGAGGGTCTTGCTAGTACTGACTCCTAAATAATAAGGCAGGAGAGTGAGAGATAAGAAACCAGAGAGTCTCATTTATTGTTGCTTAAGAGAGAGGAAGGCGTGTTCAACATGGACAAATTTGCTTTTTTTTTTCATTATTCTTTTTTTTCTAAGGCTGGAGAAGCTGTTTCAAAACTATTTCCCGCAGAACTGCAAGATGCTGGAGCGGAGGAGACGGCTGTAATTTCCAGCAAACCCAACTAAAGAATTATTATCGACAAGGCTCTTCTGGCAGACCATTAAAAAACCCAGCAGCCATTTTTTCACTCCTGATATTGTGTGAGATAATGGAGTCAGTGGCTGCACAGACAACTCCTGCCTCATTACTCTGACACCATGGTCAATAGATTCAAAGAAGCAGCTGATGGAGGTGGGACCAGGGGGATCTGCAGGGACTGACTGAGGCACAGGGGCCACGCAGGCAAAGCCTGGCTGGAGACTTCTGCCAGCAGATCTGTTTGGGCAGTCAGACACCAAAACTGTGGTGGGGGTGGGTGGGGGTGCAGTTAGGGGATAAAGGTGACCTTGGGCTCTGATGCAATGATAGAGCTGCTTCTTTCTTCCTTTGAGAAACCAGTTTCTAAACCATGAATTATCTTATCCCCTCTAAATGATAGTTTAAACTCTTAGCAGCTCTTCTAGTCACTTCAGTGAACAAAATTCTGTGAAATTTCATGAGGGCCTAAATTTTTTTTTAAAGCGTGATTTGTTAAGATAACCAAGGCCTTTTTAAATTTTCTAGAAGCAAACTCCAGTAGGAGACTTTGCTGGAGGACATTCCTGTGTAAGGACAAGTTTTCTGAGTGATGATCGGGGGAAGAAAGCACAACACATGTGATCTGTGACCCTAACCCATCTCTGACTGCGTAGATTTGATACTGCACCAACTGAAATGATAGAAAACTCCCATTACTTTTAGTTGGGTTAGGATAAATCCCTAAGGAGAATGGTTTGGAGGAAGAAGCTTGGTCCTTTCCCTTTGAATTCTCATTAGGATTCCATTGGAAGGAGTCTGACAGGGGCATTTATCTTCTGAGCCACAGGATTGGAGACAGCTCAGAACAAGAGTGACTGGATCAGTTGCCCTCTCCTGTGTGATCAGAGGGACTCAAGACATGGACAGATAGTCCCAGGGCATCTCACTGCTTAAATGCCCACACCCTCCTAGCCAGAGTCTTTGTTCTCGGCTCAGGGGTGCAATGAAGATGTGGCTGGCCATGCATGCTAAATTATCCTCTCATCCTCTGGGTGATCCAATTAAGCCAAATTTGAAGAGAACCAGAGGACTTCATGCTCTGCCTTGCTGTGCATGAAGTCAGCAAGTTAATAATGGACATTGATCTCTAGGGCTGTCAGTCTGTCTAGGGCTGGATGGAAGAGTTTGCAGATTTTTTTCTCATCACATCGTTAGGTTTCATACTGCAAGCAATAAACTCTGTAGCCTGCAGCTGTGAAAACACTAATTTGAAAGCTATTTTGTTTTATATTTTTGAGAAGTTGCAGGTCTATTTTTTAATATATATTTGTGTTTTTCTCAAAAAATCTCCACTAGTTCTTTCAGTTTACTTTTCCCCTTTTCTGATTTTCTGAACTTTCCTATCAATTAGACTATCTTTTCTGCTCCTTCCTTTCATTCCCCCCTCTCTTTTTTCTCCTTTCCCTCCCTTTTGTTGCTAGAGCAACAAAAACCTTCAGAGCAGAGGGGATTTACACAGTAAAGACTGTAAACATACGGTGACACTAAAGTTTTGCCTGTTATTTATGAATATAATACAAACTCTTCTGGATGTCTACACATCTATTTTGGGTGTTTTAACCTAATATTGTCTTCCCCCTTTCTAGGACTGTGATTTCCCAGATCTGTTGGCTTCATCCTGCATCTTCAACATTGTAAGATCAAAAGAATAGCCCTTGGCTGGGACTGTGACATTATCTGGGAAAGGAGCTGCCACCCTTCAGTGGCATGTGCAAGAGTATCCCCCTCCTCTTTCTCTTGTATTTCTTTACTCACCCAGTGTTTACTCTCCAGAGATCTCTCTGCTTTATTGGTCCCTACAGCTCCTGAGTCCTGTAGTAGTGAGTAAAGCAAATTTTTTAAGGACAGTTCTTCACCTAAGGTATCAGAAGGACATTAGTGCAAAAGCTGGCCCTGGGCATAGGTGTTTTGAAGGCAGCAATCATGCGAAACCTTGAGACAATTTTATCAGCCCGTGTCTTTTGCATTAGTGAAAGAAGGTGCAACACCTGCCCTTCTGCTGTTGTGGGAGGTTATGGTTAAACATGTTAGTAATATTGCACTGGGTGAGAAAAAGGCATATTTCTGTCTGAGTTAAACACAGGCTTGGAAAATAATAACTGGAGTTAAAGTGTGACTAAGCACTTCCAAGGGCTGTTATACTTGACACTGAATGAGGCTGGTCATGCCCTTAAAGTCCTTTTTAATATGATTACTGTGTTGCTCATTATTCAGGGGTCTAGAAAAAGCAAAAATTGTGATGTTCTTACAAAGGTAAGTAGCTGCTCAGGTATGTCCTTGTTCTTCCTGCACCAGGACCCCTGAAGAGCCCTCTCTGTCATGGCCAGGTAGGACCCATGGGGTTTAATTAAGGATTCTTTCTCAGAGATGAGTATTTTATCATGAACCATGGTTCATCCAAGTCCTTAGGTTTGTGCCTAATTACATCTGAAGCCAGAAGTTGATGCTTTCCCTGTGTTACAGAAGACATACTGGTGCCACAGACACTGCAGAGCAGCAGCTGGGGAACTTCCAACACCAATCCTGAGTGGCATCGTGTGGTCACTGCTGTCCAGGACAGGGTACAGTCGACAGGAAGCGGTGCTGGATCTGCCCCTGCTATTAATGAACAAAAAGAAATCTCTCTCCTATCTGAGCTGATGCTGGGCTGGAGAAGGAGCCATACAGGAAACTCGACTTTAATTTCCTTTTCAATCCCCATGTTCAAATCTCCATGACTGTGATTCATTACTGCGAAATGACTCTGTCCTACCTTCGTGTGTTGTAACTAGATTAATACAACCATTTCACATATATTGGTGATGATGGCCTGTGCTTAGCACACCTGGGATTGAATTAAAAGCTGCTGGTGCTGAGAGCATGAGTCACAGATACAGGCTGAGCTCGGGAGCCAACCTTTGTAGCTGTGGCTGAGAAACACAGCTCCTGTGGATGAAGGAGGTGTGAGGCCTCTGCACAGGGCTGGGTGGAGACCTCAGCCTCACCCCGTTTTTATCGTGCAGAGGGGAGTAATTGGCTCAGTACTGGCAGATTCACGGGACTGAAAGCCTAAGCACGTGGGGATGTTGGGGCTGGGAATGCTGACTCCTCCCACCCTCTCTCTGGCTTTCTAGAAAGGATAAATACATTTTAGACTAATTCATGGAAAGGTTTGAAGGTGTGCCTTTAGTTGCTCATAGTCATTCCCAAGGGTTTGTCTCCACCTGAATTCATCTCCCAGGGCAAGTGCTGCTGTGGGTACCGCCAGGGAGATGGTGAGAACCAGATTTGTGTGAAAACACAAGGTCAAACCAGTCACAGAATCACAGTACGTGCTGACCGGAAGGGACCCATAAAGATCATCGAGTCCAAACCCTGGTCCTGCAGAGGACAACCCCAAAAATTGCACCAGGTGCATGGAACTGAATTTCATTTGAGAGAGTAAAAGAGCTGGGAAACAGAGTTTGTCACGATTGTCTGAGATTAACTTAAGCAATTAGGAGAAGGTTATTTCACCTACCCCGGATAAAGCCAGGAGCACCCTCCTAAACTGGGGCTCGTGTGAATTAAAGTGCTGGTTGTATTCATGTTTTCTCTGTTCTGTGGCACAGGTCCAACATTATTTGCAAACCGCAAGCAGCAGAAGTCACTGTGAGTTTTCAAATGAATTATCTCCTTTTTTTTTAATGGATTAGGCTGCTCCTGGATACAATGAATTCAGGTTCATTTTCAGCTTGTACAGTGGGAGCTTAAGCTATCACTGACTTCTTTGAATCTGCAGAAATAAGAATAAAACATGACCCTTCATGTCCTCAATGGCTCAAAGTGAATTGAGGTAGATGATTATTTAGGGTTCAGAGCAGGTTAGATATCTCCTGTGTTTTACTCTCAAGTCTCTCTCTCTCTATCTCTTTCATACCTTTTCTTCCTCTGCACTCTGGCCAAGCCCTGGAAAAAAAAAGATGTGCCAAAAATAAAACCAAAAACTTGCATTATATAGGTTCTTAGCCAAAACAGGGTGAATGTACTAGAAATCCAGCAGGAAAAGATATTCTCAGAGGCGAAGTGATCTGGATAGTCAACATTGCTTAGGAATTACTTAGTGACTAATGTTTATTGTCACTATGGATTTTGTTTGTTTGTTTAAAGCTGAAGTGTTTGGTGCAGCCTGGACTGGGCTTATGTTTGTTAATAAGCAGATAAAATTTTCAACAGAGAAACACTGAAAAAAAATCAGTGCTGTGGTGTGGCCCTATCCATCTATGATGGATACAGCCTACAGATCTGAACCTGCTGTGGAATGTTACCATTCCAGCACAATTATTAGCTTTATAACCATTTTTCTTGCTGTCACTGGAAGCCTCTGGTATTTGGGATCAATCTGTACCAACTTCTAAAATCTGTTTTTTGCATACCAGTTGTTTCTACTGGCTCTTTCTAATTCCTCTGTGCAGAACTGGTGTTGAAAATATTTTAGTCCAGACTCAGCCATCACAGATCAAGACACACAGACCAAGACACAGCCTTTTTCTGCAGTAAAAGGCTGGGGCATTTTCTACTGTTGCATTTAACTAGAAGTCACTCTCTCTTTTTTTTTTTCGTGGCAGAAAATCAATGCCATAATAGCTATTCCTTTTTGGCAAGAGACTGATAGCATTGGCCAGCACCCAAAATAATGCAAGCTGGAGATATAGAGCTCTGCCAATGTACCTTAAATCTCCTGACCTTCAGCATCTCAAGATTTCCAGCCCTGGGAGGAGAGCTTTTGGGAGAAGAGATTGATATTTCTGCCTGGCTGCAAGACAGTGTCCAAGACAGAACTCCAGTGGGAAACTGAAAACCTCCTCTGTGTTGCTGCTTCTTTCACAGTAAGGTAAATAATGGCTGATGCCACTGAAACCAAGGGAACTGGTTACTGAAACTAGGGCTAAGGACAGCAAAATCAGTCCTCCCAGGCACGTCCAGGCTCCAGGACCGGCTGCGCTGGGTTCGCTCACAAATCTCAGTTGGATGAAAATGAGGATGTGCTTGGGGTGATTGTTCTGCCCCACAGATCAGCCTGCTTTTTTGGGAGGGACTCCTTGTGGATGCTGAGGTGCTGTCCCCCTGTGGGCCACCCACCCTGGGTCAGGCTGGCTGCCGGACACTCGGGGCCGGCTGGGCTCTCTGACCCTTGCAGGCTGTCACAAGACTGCAGCTGCAGTTCAGCATCTCTTGGCTTCCGAGAGCGCCGCTGTGCCGATGTTACCCTGATTAACCTGAGGCACTGCTGATGTGCCGAGGTAAACTCTCCCCGCTCCTCAGACATCAACATTTCACTTCTTGCTGAACGGGAGGGTTTGGTTCACTACTCAAAGCATGGCTCTGGGAGCCAAAAGTGCTGACATCTCAGTCTGCCGTGAGCGATGACTTTACTGAGTGACCTTGTCCCAGATGCTCTGCCTTTATTTTCCCTTCTGTAAAGATGGGTTTGTGAACTCTCAGGGACCCACCTTTGCAGGACTGTTTACTAACATGCAGAGCAGTAATTTTTCCTGTTTTCTGCTGACTTGACTTGCTTCATGATCTAGAGTGGGCTGCTGGATGTAATGATGCGAAAGAAACATTGCCCCAAGCTGATCCCCATAACATAATTCCACCATGAAATGTGGCTTCTGAAGAGATATCAAACACGAGGATTCTTATGCATGGTTATATCTTTTCACTCCCTCCAGATTTAAGCTTTCAGTCCTGTTGTCTAAAACACAGCTGCTGCTCTAATCCTTCATGTGTTACTTAATCTGAGAAAATTCCTGCCAGGGGTTATTTTATTGTTCATCTCTACAATCTTTTTCTTAATAGTGAGTAAAACCACCCTGCCCACATGCAAGCAGACTGATGAGGAGTGAAGAGATACTCCTATTTCACAGGTCTTAGATCAAGTGCATCCATTATTACTGTTGAACAAGATCTGCATAGTCAAACTATTGAATTTTGCCAAGAGATTTTTGCATGCTTGTGTATTTTTATATAAATAATATCTATTTAACTTGTTTTTCTTTTCTGGAAAAACCCCCAGCATCAAGCAACAGCTCTTCAGACACAAGTGTCAGGAAAAAAGGAGAAGCAAGAGTTAAACTAAACTGGAAAGTGACAGTGTACCAGATGCATGACACTAATGTGCCTCTTTAGAGTTCATGCCTAAAGGCTTTGTGTGCAATGATAAATATATTTGTTTTGGTTGCTGGAGGTGCCCTTAAATTATTAAAAGACAAAACGGAAAAGGGACTTTTCATTTTCTAGCAGCATTAACTTGTTTCACTGGCCATGAGAGACTCAAAAAAGGGTTCAGTATTGAAAAATCGAGGCTCAGACAGCCCTAAATTCAGTTATAATTTTCAACCTTTTGTTGTATTTCATGTTCCTATCTGTCTAGGCCCTGTTAGCAGTGTTGCTTAATCATAAACCCCACAACCTCTGGCTGCTGTAAAAGTCTTTTTATAATAAAAGAGGGAAAATAGGACATTTTCAATATTTCTTTCTATTGATTTTGTGTATGTGAGAGAAGTGAAAGGGAAAGAAAAAATACGCCATTGTGATAATATAATAATGCAGTTCCAGTATAATTTTAGCTAAAAGGAAAATGTTAAAGGGGAAAAACTTTTGGCTCTGTGAAGTTCTTTGACATAGTCAAGGACATATTTAGGGCTAAACTTTTTAAAGTGGAGATTCACCTCCATCATGTGTTATTTTTTATCTATTCAGGCTGCATTTCGGCTGCCATTGCCCATTCATTTAACCTGTTGCTCCCTCTGTAGCTTTCCACATCACAGAGCTCTTTAAAAAGGCAAGACCTCACCTTGAGCTTGTGGAGCTCCATAATTACATTGGGGTTTTTTCCCAAATTGAAAAGTAACCATGTGGTTTCACGCTGCAGATCCTCCTGGCACTCCACTGGGTACACTGGACTCATGGCTCAACTCAGCCTCACAGAGCTCTTTAAAAAGGCAAGACCTCACCTTGAGCTTGTGGAGCTCCATAATTACATTGGGGTTTTTTCCCAAATTGAAAAGTAACCATGTGGTTTCACGCTGCAGATCCTCCTGGCACTCCACTGGGTACACTGGACTCATGGCTCAACTCAGCCTCACAGAGCTCTTTAAAAAGGCAAGACCTCACCTTGAGCTTGTGGAGCTCCATAATTACATTGGGGTTTTTTCCCAAATTGAAAAGTAACCATGTGGTTTCACGCTGCAGATCCTCCTGGCACTCCACTGGGTACACTGGACTCATGGCTCAACTCAGCCTGGTAGTGGTCAGTGTGATGGATGTGTCTGTCAGCCCTGTATGTCCTGCACCTCTGTCCACTTCCACTCAGCTACAGACTAATGTTGATAAATAGATATGAAGCTTTGGGTCACTCAGTTCTGAAAACAGTAGCTTTTTGAAAAAAAAATTACCATGGAAAACATCATGAGGTACAACATTATGAGACAGGTACCAGCTCCCCAGGCTCAGTTAGCAACTGTCTCAAGGTCCTTGGCTGTTTCTTACAGAAACATCTTGATGCCAAAAAAAGGACAATATTCCACACCCTTCTGGAGGACAAGCAAGCACATCAGATGCATCTGCTCTCATGACTTCTGTGCAATGAAGAGGGATGAATCTGTGCAACCAAATGCTGCACAGAGTGACACAGAGGACTCAGTATCCCTGCAGTCCTGCATATTTTGATGCCAGCCCCTGCCTACCCATCCTGGAACAAGAAGCTCTTTCAGGGCTGAATAAAACTAAAGACAGTGGTTCCCTAGGTGGGTTCAACCGTAAGTAAAGTCTCCCACAAACTTTTGAGAAGCTGGCTTTTCCACAATAAACTCTGTTTATTTATTTTTAAAAAGTCTGTTCTTTCAGGCTAAGAAAGGTCCTTAACTGTGATAACCTATGGTGATCTTTATCCCATTAAATACATAATAAAACATCTCCCTTGTTAGTGGTTCACTCAGCATACAGTGTTTTTAAATACCAAGTCCCATTCATTTCACATGTAGTGGAACAACAATTTAAAGGTGTTGTGAAAGAAAAGCTGGGCAATCAGATATAGATACACTTGGATGCAATTACAGCTGCAAATGATTGTGTACGGTAAATCTTTGTTTAACCTAAGCCCTGCAATCACCTTCTGAACCCTTTCCAGTATCTTATTATTAACCTCTTGTCTATGGAAAAGCCCCTCTCGAAATGAAGGAGCAAATGAGAGCAGTTTCAATGTGAGGTTTTAAATCTTAGCTGGGCTTTTATTTGGGAACAAGAACAGCCAGAGCTCACAGTGCAGCCCATAAGGCTTCCTAACACTGTCACTTCTGTATGACCCCTCTTTTTGAAAGTTTTGCCACATTTTCATACAACCATGGAATAGTTTTAACTGCCTTGACCGAGATATTCTGTCTGCCTATTTATGAGCTATTTCTTTCTGGGCTTTTCAAAATTATTATTTGGTTGGTTGGTTGGTTTGAGGGTTGCCTTTTTTTGGATATTATTTCTTTCCCCAAAAACCTCTGCCTTAATTTTAGCAAAAATGATTTGGCTGTAAGATATAAGAAGGAGATGGAAAAACTGCTTATTTTGCCCGGCTTCCTGGGATTTGTTGGGAAGTGGAGCATCCAGATGTTGCACAGCAGACACGATGTCCCCCTTGTGCCCAGAATGTGCCTTCTGCTACTCCTATTAAAATTCATCCCCATTAATTTTAATTATTAGCTGCTGAAATATGTTTGCACATCCTCAGGAGGGATATGTTGGAGTCTGCCTGCTAAGATGCCACCCACCCTGAGCGTGCTCTGCTCCCACACTGGGTGTACAACTCTCTAAAACACATGAAGCTAAATATGTTCATCTGCATTTCAGCCATTCCATTCCCACCCAAGCAAGCCCCACATCCTCTAAAGGTAGTGCCGAGCTGATCCATATGGTCAGTAGAGCTCAGGATATGATAAAATTCACTGTCCTTGGTGAAATGATCATCTTTGTTCAGAGCTACACTGAACCCTGAGCTCTCCATGGGAGGTTAAACACTTGGGTACAGACATCTGCACTGTGGACAGGAAAAGTTGGTGGAGACGAATTTTGTCTGAATTAACTGATTAGTCCAGTCCTGAAGGGATTGAGCAGGAACGTGTCCTGGGAATCTGTCATGATGAAATATTTAGAGGGAGGAATTTCTTGCCTGAACATTTGTTTAGCATCATTTCTGGGTGGAATTTTTGACACTATTTCTTCTCAAATTAACTCAAGCTACTAGGGACTTCAGGCCAATTCCAGCTTCTCTAATGGAATAAGCAAAAGGAGACAGAAACTGCAAACCTACGAAAGCATCGAGCTAGCCAGATGCAGTGAAGTGCCAGTGGAAAATTTTTATTGTGCAAGGATTAAGAGAAAAATGTGCAATGCTATATAAACTGACACTATTAAACAAAGACTCATATTTCTGTGATAGAAAAAAATTCTCTCTCAAAAAAAGAATGTATTTTAAGAAAAATGCTAAGAGTCAAAATATTTGGGGGATACTCATGGAAATTGCTTCTAGGGGGAAATATAAGACTTGGACTCACAAACTCAGGTGGGATTGTCTACTGTCAAAATACATGTCTAAATGGAATATGACAACCAAATTCAAATATCAGTTTATATTGTGACTCTTAACTTGCTAGATTCAAATTCTGCTGATGCTCTGAACTAATAGGCTCGTTAAATTAACTTGGATGTGCCTTATTAACAGCAGGAAAGCCTGCAGGTAGTCATTCTCTACACATGCACTGAGCTTCCCTCTCCCATCTGCTTTCATGATGGACATTACCCAGCACTCAAAAGGCTGAAATGGCACTCCAGAGGTAATTGGTGAAGCACCAATAGTGCCTCAAGACTCTACATTATCCTTTCTCCCAAGCCTGCTAAATTAAATTTAGTTCCTTCCCCAGTTTCTGTGTGAGCTCCAGAAAGAGTTAAGCATGAGGATGGTCCTCTCTTCTCCAACAGCCAGGGACAGAAAGAACTGCTAAATGCTGTTTCCTTAGAGGTGGACATACTTCTACCCCCTCAGCACAAGAAATAGCTGTTATTGGATATTCCGCTCCAAAATCCAATGAAAGAGAAAAGACAGTCAGTCCACAGAGATTCTTCCTAAAGATCTGCTAAGGATGACAATAAAAAATGGGCAGTTGTTTGAATTTGTGTGAGACTGAGGGTGCAGATACACACCCAGCAAACTCCCTGGTCTCCTGACACATGACTTTTGCTCCCCCGTTCTCTTGGTTTTCATCTGTCTGCATTTCAGTGCTGGGGGAGCCGGGCTCTCGATGAGCAGCATCTGCAGAGTAGTGAGAGCCTGGGAGAAGAGATCTCTGCTGACAGACAGTGGGAAGTCTGACCAAACTGGTAACCTCTGCTGCAGCCTCTGTGAATTGCTCATCCAGAAACTTCTCAGCTGTTTGTTGGCTACTGCACTTGAGAACCTGACAATCCCTGGTGTTGCTGGAGAGTCTGTTTGCTGCTACAACCCTTAATGGGATGCAGCATGTGTCTGCTGCGTGTTCTACCCGCCCTGACTGCAAGAGGGAGGAGGGGAACCAAGGGGAAGGGCTTTGCTCCTGCTTCCTTCTTCCATTAGGACAGATAGGAGGGAAACAGTGTTCAGTTGTGAATGAATGCTGGGCTTTGCCAGTCCCTTCAATATCTCCACAGTTTGCCCTAAAAAAACACATGGAAAGGCTTGACCTAGGATTCAGTAGCAGTGGCCAGTTCTAGGCATTTCCAGCAGCCTCAACAGGTTCATTGGTAGCTTTATAATGTTTGTCATTCAAATATTGCTGCTCATAGCAATGCAAACAGTCATCATGGCTTTGAGAGTTTGTGCAGGGTGTCAAGGAAGGAAGGGAAAATATCTGCTCATGCATTTTATTTCGAGGTCCCTTCATCCATGGCACTGTAAACTTGGAAGCTTGAGGAAGAATCAAGACTGAAATGAGCTGCTGCAGATGGTGAAAGATCTCATTTATTGGTCGCCACGAGTGAAGGATGTGTTTCAGACTTCTGCTCTTCTCTACTACACTTGCCTGCTCTCAGGTTCCCAGGTAGAGGTGAAGATTATTTATTTGTAAAGCTGAAAAAAATATGCTGAGATGTTTCCGGGAAAGAAAAGTGATAGTTCTGACATGGTTTCTATGCTGGAAGACTGCAACCTGATTTAAATGCGATGCTCAGTGAGTGGAGTGAAGAATAGGAGGAGGGTCGAAGTGCTCAGAATTTGTGGTGAGTTAGTTTGGTATTTGTGTGTGTGTCTGTGTGTCTGTGCTACTCCTTTTTTTCCATCCATGAGACAAGCATCCAAAACGAATGAGTTTGGCTAACCCAAGCTATAATCTTCCTTCCTTTTGAAAAGGGAAGATAGTGTTGTCCGTGTCCAAAACAAGATATTTCATTTGAAAGTAAAAATAACTGGTTTTTTCCATTCACAAGAACCTGAAATTACCTTCGAATGTATCCTCTTCTCTGGCAGCCTGGAGAGGACTTGTTCCTTCATCTGCCACTTGATCTTTCCTGTAGCTCTTTCTACTGTTTACTGCACTTCCACACTCCAAACTTTTCCTCATTACTTCAGTGTCCCTCTGATTTCCCTGTAACTTCTTTACTCCTTTATCCTTTTTTTTCCCCAGTAGCAACATCCTTCCCTAACTCCTCTCAAATGTTTTTCACAGAGTTCACAAGACTCCAAAGTCCTCAAACCACCATGTCCTCGCTGGTCTTTTTTGGCAGGGATTTTTTTCATGTCAGTATAAAAACCATCAGGAGGTGGCAACCACCTTATAGGTGTAAGCAGGTGTTTTCTTGGGAAATGTAATTCAAATCCAAATTGCCAGCATGGCAATAAAATAATAAACAACCCAAACTGGATATCTCATATCCACACGGTACAATGTGTGTGTAGACTGCTCTCAGAGATTACTATTTGTGGCTCAAGTGCCTGAGGTTGTTCAGTTCTTTTGGTTCAGTTTAATCTAAAATGAAGCAAATTTGAGGTGCAATTCCATTCTGTGTAGGGAAGTGTGACTGAGAAATTCACTTCCAAGGCAAATCCTGATCTACACTACAGCTCTAATGTGGACAAATCCAGTATGTCCATCTTGACTACTCTAGTAGAAAGGTGATAATCTTCAGTTATTTTACTATAAAAGACATTGTAAAATGTGTTATAGGTCCATCTTGAAGGTTTCAAGAAGCTGTAATTGCTGGAGCATGTCTTTCAAAATGATAAAACAGGTTCTCTTGGCAATACGTCAGGAAGGTATCTCTTCTGTTCTCAAATTCAGGTGACTTGTGGTCTGATGTTTCCTCCTTAGATAAACTTCTTGTGACTGGCCACATTTTTATGAGACTTAATACCTTCAGTTCAGGAGAAGCTCCAAACTTTCAAACCTGCAGCCAGATAAGCTTCCAGATATGAGCTTTTCACCCTAGTTTCTTGGTTTTTAGGGCAGCAGCAGCCAAAAAGAGCTACCGAGGAAATTTGCTGAGCTCTCAGCTTCCCTTTAGCTACCTACCCTTACTCTGGTGGGGGGACATGACCCAGTGGTCCTCCTCTGTCTCTCATCTTGGTGAGCCCTGCCTTGTGAACCATCTATAGACCAGGATCCAGAAGTAAATTGGGAGCTAAGTTATCTTCTAATGACTCATCTACCCACCTCAACCCATTTATGAAAAGGAATTTTTGGAGCAGAAAATTAGAAATTAAGATGTTAGAGGATTTTCTGTATTAAATATGTAGAGGGCAGGGGAGAAAAACACCCTAGAAGCAAGGATACTGTAATGGCAGATGTTTTACTTTTTGTTTTATTAGCTTTTCTAATGGCTTATTGTCATTTGTCCAAAGTTTGTGCTTGTCTGTTTAAACTCTTAAAGAGCAGCACAGTAATCCCGCACTGATCTGTTGTTGGTGGGTGGCTAAATGCAGTTCCAATAAGTTTGTCCAGACCAATAATATTGTTGCATTTTTTTGGAAAAATTTCTGACTCTTTTTTTTTTTCTGCAGTCAAAAACTTTTCTCAGAAGATTTGCAGAGATGTTACCTTGAGAAAGAGGAAAAGCTTGCCCCAGTCAGCTTGGCTTTATCCTAGAATGTGCCATACCAGTGAGTAGAAGGGGTTCTCTCTAGCTGGGTGGGAAACTGCAGCTCTGAAGAAACTCACCACATCACTTCTTTTCCCTGCCATTCAAATTGGCAGAAAAGATCTGCATAATTACTAAGCCTCGCAGCCACCAATGTACTCATAGGGTTATTTTCCAACCTAGGAAGTCCAGTTAGGTGGAAAATATTCCTTTGATTTATGACCCTGAGATAGTCAGCTCATAAATTAATGTTTGCATTGGCAGCTTCAATATGTGCCTTTTGCATCTGAAGGCTGTGGGTAGCAGAGAGTGACAGGAAGGCATCAGACTAAGATGTGTAAAACATACAGAAATTGTGTTTATTTTCCGTGTCTCGAGTGAGAAGGCATTTCACTATGAGTGTTACACCATGGCTCTTTAAATGCTTTATTATTTGCAGACATGACTGGGAAATTATCGAAAGCAAGATTTCTGGGTGACAGGAGTGGGTGAGGAGAGGTAAACAATGAAGAACAATACAGTCAGACACAGAAGGTCTTAGATCATTTAAGTAATTGGCCAAAAAGGTGACAAATCCAGTTCGGTGCAGATAAATGTAGAATAATGACTCCTGGAGCACAGAAAATAAAGACAGAAAATGTTAAGCAGGAGACTGCAGCAGCTTACTGACTAGCAAAGAGATCTGGGGAGCTAATGGAGAGAAATATCCTTAATGATTGGGATATAACTGCCCCTGAATGGGTGGAATCCAATGGAATAAGAAAAGGGTCAAGAATTTAATTTTTCATAGACGTAGAACTCTCTTAGCTTATCTTGTCCATCCTCTTGCATCAGCTCAGAGACAATTCTTTCTGCAAAGAACCCTATTATGTTGAATTATGAGGACTGTCAAGGTGATTTATAAGATAGATTTAGTTAGTGTGAACATTTTTGCTAGCCAACACAAAAACCGGAATATTTTGGATGAGATTCTGACCTCACTGACACAGATGTAAATAAAATCACCTGTATAATCTTCAGCAGAACCTCTCATGCTCTATAGAAGTAACACACACTCACTTATTCTTGCAACTGGAATTTTACCGCAGGCTTTGCAATAGTGGGAGATGGGGAAAGGTTTTTAAGGATTTTAGCTACAGCTGAGACAGTGCAGAATCTGGTAGAGATGGGTTTTTCTGCAGGGAAATTCATCAGACCATGAGGCACAAGCTGACTTAAGGCCGTTGATTGGAATCCCACTTCACCTCTTTCATGGCTGCTGCCTGGTGATTCAGTTCAGATGTTGATCTGGATAAAAGGCTATCTGCTCTCTTAGCAGACTCACTGACTTCAGAAGGTACTATTGGAAAGTGAAAAGAGTAGGAGTTGACTCTTGTAGTAAGTATATAAACATGAAAGGCAAGAATCCAAGCCCAAAATTATGAGCTTAAAACCCTGTGTTCAACTCACACTAGAAACATACACATCTATCAATGATTATTTTACAGCAATGTTTTCCAGGTTCTTCTCTCTTCTTGTTCTCTGCTGCTGGAATCTGCACCAAAGTCCATCTGGGATCCAGATCCGGTTGTGATCTTCCTCCAAGAGCTTATCACACTCTTTACATTTAACAGGCACAGAGGCAGTGAGAGGAACCCAGACCTCCGCTTTCCTCATGAACTCAGAGCAGACCAGTCCTCTTGTGCTTTTACACAATGGGCCAAGGAAGATTGTGCCCCCTCTTCTTTTGACTCAAGGGGTGAAGATTTCTCCTTCTGAAGCTTGTTGTTACAGACACAGGCGTGATACCTCCTGCTTTGAGGAAAACACTGATCCCAACACCTTTGTTAAGGAGCATAACATCTATGAGAGCTACAGCTTTGCTCTGAAATGGAAAGAGCCCCTGCTCATTGCTTTTGCATGATGGACTAAGTTGCTTCTTCAGGGACGGCTGGGGGGCTTCAAGACTTTCAGTTCTGAGAAGACACAGGAACCCCCCCCCCCCCCCATCCCGTGCTGGGTGAAGGACCAATGAAAACAGGGAATCGGTGCTGGCTGCTGGATCTGGGATCCTGCAAACCAGGCAGATTTTTTGTTGCCTAAATCTTTCCAAGAAAAATCCCAAGTTCCACAAGTGACCTTAGTGCAGAACTAACAGGGCAATCTAATCAGAGCACAGTCATTTTGTTACTTCAGCCTTGGAGAAACTTACCTCTAGGTAAGAAATAGCTGTAATATCCTTTTTTCATGTCAGTGAGGTGTGTATTTATCTGCACCATTTGCCTCTGCCAGTTCTTATTTCTAAACCTTGCTGAGGCACCAGAAATTGCTTATGCTGTTAAACACCAGCAATTTAAGATGCTAGCACTCAATTGGAATTTGAGATGTTAATTAAAAGTTTGATTTTGTAATCTCTAGGGGGTTTTTTTGTCTTCTTTTCACATCAGTCTGGGCTGTACTTTTGAGAGGGTAAAGCTGAGGTTAGGTGAGGTAGAAATAAGAAATGCAGAGTGAGATGGAAGCAGGATGGCTGTGCTACACACATCACACTGTGGTGGGCCGAATCAGCTCCCTTTGTATAAACAGGTCAATTTTGACAGTGATTTTCAAAGAGATGGACATGGAAAGGGGAAAAGAGAAGATGTGGAAATGAGGCAAACCTTTGATCCTCTGCAAGCTTTTCCACTCCAAAGGTATTTCTGTTTTCATATCACTGTCTACAAAACATACCCATATACAAACAGCATGTATACAGAGCCCTTCCCCATCTCCCAGGGGCAAGTAACCAATAAATGCATTAAAGCTCTTTGATAGCTTGGCCTTGGGAGCTGTTATGACCCACCTCTGAAGGCAAGGGTAATCCAGGCTCTTGTTAATAGATCCCTTGAGGTGAATTAGAGTGATACAATACCGAATGATTGGTGCTTGTAAATATATATATATATATGTAGGGTTTATTTTAGAACAATTTGGTTGCAATGAAAATCACTTATGTAGCTATTTTGGTTATTATTATCTATAGCAATATAGCAACATAAAAGCATAAAAATATCACTTAAGAAAATGTATAAGAAAGAGAAGGAAATGTTAAGAGTAGAAAGATCTCGCCACCCATGGACCTCACAATGAAACTTGGTTGCAGCAGTTCCAATGCCTGTGGGTCAAGGTGATGGTCACAGTCTTGATCTGTCAGGGGTGGAATAGAACCAGGGACCATCGAAGTTCCATGGGTAATAAACACTTAGGTTCAGGTAGGAATGCCCAAGTACCTCCCCTCAGGTGGGGAATTTCAACTGGGTGATGAAATTCTGTGGATCAGGGAACAATTTGTGAGTGTTTGATGGTCCATGACACCTCCCAGGGTGCCACAGCTGCCTCTCAAGTCAGCAGAGTTGGAGTCAGTGGTGGCAAATCAGAAGGGGTCAAAACCTTCAGGGTACCTGTGACTATCCCAGTACTTTCCTGGAGGGAAGTTTCCACAGCTGAGCCGTTTGTGTAAGGACTTTGGCAGGATAAAAAGCATTATCCTACCTTGAAGGATCTGCCTCTTACCAGCCTCTTCCCTCACCTTGTTCAACACTGAGCTGGAGCCTGAGGTGGGGGCTGTGTCCTCCCCCTCTGCAGCTGGGTGGTTGCTTTGCACATCATTACCCCCTAACTGTTTGAGCCATCAGCATTCCAGTCTTTCTCAGGAGCCTCCAAAGCACTTGGGAGAGATTTTTGAGACTTAATTCCTTTTTTTAAGACGTGTGCTCTTTCAGTAAAATGTGTTGTTCAGGGGGAGACAGTAGATTCAGCTGAAACCACTTGCAACTCTGATGTTTTTGGAAAAATAATTTTCTTTCTGCCGAGTTACTGACTTTCTGGGTCAGTGCCAACAAAATTCTTTTTTATTTATTATTCTTATTTTCTTTCCAAGCTGGGGTTACTGTCAGTGTCTACTAAAGCTGCTAATAAGCTTCTGCAATATTTTTTTTCCTTCTGAGGCCTTGTTTGCAAGGCCTTTGAAAAGTATGACATAATATCGGCTTTTCAACACACAAATGAAATATTTTTTGGTGTTCTTTGATCTGTTATAGTTTCCAAATGCCTTTATATTTTTATCAAATGGATGCCAGTGTTCAGCTACATGATTATCAGCTATTCATTTAACCTCTTTGACACACCAAAATGTCAAATGCTTCACGATGCCTTCTTGAATACAAAAGGCTACAGAAGTTTCTTCTAAATTCTGATGTGTCTTAACAACTCTGAGTTTCTGTGGTTTTAAATACTATATATGGCTTTAAAATAAAATACAGCCCTGCTGAGTTCTAGTCATAGAATCATATAATCATTGAATTGTTTGGGTTGGTAGGCACCTTAATGATCATCCATTTCCTACCCCTCCTGCCACAGGAAACCTTCCACTAGACCAGGTTGCTCCAAGCCCCTTTCAACCCAGCCTTGAACACTTCCAAGTGGGGCACCCACAACCTTTCTGGGAAACCTCTGCCAGGGCCTCACTATCCTCTGGGTAAAGAATTTCTTCCTGAAATCTAATCTAAACCTACTCTTTTTCAGTTTGAATCCATTCCCCCTTGTTCTGTCACTCCATGCACTGGTAAAAAAATCCCTCTCCATCTTTCCTGTCGGCTCCCTTCAGATACTGGATGGCTGCAATTAGGTCTCCCCAAAGCCTTCTCTTCTCCAGGCTGAACAATTCCAATTCTCCCAGCCTCTCCTCATAGCAGAGGTGCTCCATCCCTCTGATCATCCTGGTGGCCTCCTCTGGACTTGCTCCAACATGTCAATGTCTTGACATGGGGGATGAACAGACTTGGGTTTCTGTGGGTATGGGAGATAACCTGATCTGATGAACAAAATGAAGCATTTCTCCACGAGGTTGTTGTTATTTATCACCTTGTCCATCAATGAACCCTTTCCACAGTGCTGCAGATAACATTTCCCCTTTCAGATGCGAGGTTTCACCACAAACATAATCTCCAGTATATGGTGATATTCACATAGTCTCACCAAGATCACATCCCACCAGCTCAGACCCTGGATTAATGTCACTTGAGAAAGAAATTCCACATCTGAAGTACACAATAAGATTCTTCCTAAAAAAAGGGGAAAAAAAAGTCTGATATGTCTCTGTGGGGTGATGTATTGTGCTGAGGGAGCAGGACCAAAAGGCAATTGAATACACAGGGATACACAAGATAGCGATTTCTGTAGGATCGATGTGTGTCATGTGGCATATTTTACTGCAAACAAAAAATGAATCTCCAGCAAGTAACTACTAGGACAGTTCTGTAGAGGAAAAATGGTGTCCTTTAATTTTTTTAGTCAAGAATGGCTATCTTTCCAAAAAGTATTGCTTATTTCAAAGAGGAAGGAGAAACGCAGTGCAGCATTTGCTGTCTGGAAACGATGGTAATGGGTTAGAGTAGTCCTCTCTCAACTTGAAACTCCTAGGTGAGGTCCTGGTTTCACTAGAACAGGTGGGGATGGGATTTTACCATATCAAGTGATGCCTTGTACATCCAGAAGATATATACACACATATCTGTATATTTATATTAAACCAAAATTTGAAACACAGTTAATTTGGTTTTTATGACTCAGTGCAGGGGGAAGTCCAGAATCAGCTGCAAGAGGCAAGTACAACCAGTATTTGATGGAAAGTTGTCTCATATCGTCACAGACAGATAAAGATAGAAGCTGCTGAAATGCTGCAGTTGAGTCAGAAAGGCCAGAGGATACCATCCACAGGACTTGCTTCTGAACCTTGATAACAGGCTCAGAGCAGCACTCCAAGTAGGGCTGTTGTAGGGGAGGACCACTGTGGGCTGATTTTTGAAAAAAATGGGCTGAGATCAGCTGCAGCTCTGTGTTTAGTGTCAAAGCAAACCTCAGTCTGGGACTGTGGTAGGACATATTATCATGCATGGAAGTTGCTGTAGGCTTGAAGGAGAGTGAATAAAATGTGTGATAAATGTNATTTGGTTTGCACTGGCTATATGGTGTTTTAAACACCTGAACATGAAATGAATGTACATGGGGCATTTGGACTTTGGGTACCTGTCTTATATGAGAATGCATGGCGCTCCAGTGAAAAGGGAATTAGATAGGAGGTAAATTCAGCAAAGGAGTTCTGAATTCTCCTACAACCTTCGTTGAGATAACCTGACCTATGGAAACATCTTGGACGAAGTGAGTGCAAGTCTGTGCCCATCATCTTTGAAATCAATAAAACAGGGACATAGCAGCATGCTCAGTGAATGTAGTAAACTCCACAGAGACCAAAACCTTGATGTCAGAGTTAGGAGGCTCAGGAGGGATTTATGGTGCACGGCCTTAGGGACGAGCAAAGGACACACTACCTCACTTCAAAAGAGGATTAGAACCTTCTCGTGCCTTTTACTGCTCCAGCAGGACATTCCCATTGGTGCAGCCTCTGATTAAGAAGCAGCCCTTGAGAGATCACAAATTTTCAGTGATTACCATGGGAACCACAAATGATTTCATAAGGGTGGAGAAATTATAAAAAGTTCTAATTGAGAAAGAGGATGAGGCTTAAAACAGTTTCTATGGAAACCAGAGGTGGTATCCAAAAAAAGTGTGTGTACTAATCTGATAGTCTGATTGGCAGGTAATTGGTGCAGTGCTGGAGTGGGGAAGCCTTGGGATGTGAGATGAAGTGTCCATCACATAAATACATAAAACACACAGCCTTCTGAAGAAGAGCTGGAGCTTCAAACTCTTTCCCTCCCAGTAGAACACACTCATCCCTCAATGGTGATTCATTTTCATTCTTGTCTCTGTACTGAGTGAATCTCTTTTTTTTTTTTTTAGTTACAGCACAAAGAACTTCAACAGAGCTGATGGATGGAGCTGTTCCCTCACCTTACCCAAAGGGCAGAAGTCATGAAGATGCATTTATGGATAGCAGACGTGACCTCCAGTCTGCTTCTCATCTCAGGCAGAAGAGAGAAGTGAACACAGACTTCCAGCCTTCAGTAAGCTCTCTGAATAGCTGGATGAGATACTTGCCTGTGTTTTCCAGGACTTCAGCTTCTTCTGACTGACTGGCTGATATCCAACTATGCTCATTTCACAGAATTCAGAATTTCTGCAATACCTTTTCTTGTCAGATCCCAGTGGAAATTCCAAGGACACAATGTCCAGTATCACCTACGAAGGAACTTACAGGCATACATTAAACCAGATAACCAAGTATTTATATCTACCAGAATTAATTGCTTTTAGGGCCAGTGGAAAACTCTTGTCAAGAGTTTTGGGGAAGACACAGGATGAGCAAATCCAATCTTTGCTCTCTTTCACAGGGCTACATCCCAAGTACATTATGATATCTTTCAGCCTGATGCCTGAAGAAGGAAAATATTACTGTTGTCAATAAATTAGATAAATAACAGGGCTTTGGAAAGCTGCAAGTTGCTGAAGTCCTCAGCAAATTCTTTGCCAGCTCAATGGTTTGGCAGACACAGATTTTCCTCCAGTATTCTCTGAGCTCACCAAATTCATTTCTCCATTCATCAGATGCAGACAGTAAAGCCCACATTTAGAATTTTTTTTAGGATCTGAGGTGTTTTGAAAGAAGACAAGCCTTTCCGTTGAAAGATCTAGAAGGCTTCTCTGCAATCTCTGTGACACTGGAGTTCATGGCTCCCCAGCATTATCCATAATCATGACCTAAATGAAGTACTGAAAAATATGAGGCGAAAAATCATCCTTTAACTTAGAAAATGTACATTTAGAGAATTTACTTTGCCCATTTCCCAATCACAGAACTACCAGGGCCAGCATGGTCTGTGCTGGAGTCATCTGCAGAATGGCCACACTTCCCACGGTCAGTGGCAGATTTGTATCCAGAAAGGCTGCCATGTCATAACCTCCATATACTCCAGCATAAATTGGATTTGAAGAACAGTACAATTCTGGTTCCGCTTTTGATCTGCCAGTTTAGATGAATTCTGGGTCAAGCAATACTCTGTTTTGGATATAGGACTAAGGTTAGGTGAGTCTTATATGTAACACACGTCTGCAAAACATTGAAATGTCTGCCTGGATAATAAGCTTAAGCTGTAACCTCTCAAGGATTCTGTCTTTATAGTGTGATAAAAAAAATTGTTTTCCATAGACTGAAGGGCTCAGACATGCTATGAAGAGAGGGGTGACGTGCATTTAAAGAAGGCTCAGAATAATACCACATTAATAGTTGTCAGGTAGCTGAAGGGGCTCTCAGGTGGTCACCTTGCTTTGTGGTTCAGTGAATCCATCACTGCTGATACCACATCTTCTTTTTAACAGTATTTCACAAAAAAGCGGGGCAGTGAACTAAACTGAGCAGCTGAAGAAAATGACAGAAGGTGTAGCTCATTTCAAGAGCATCCAGAGCTCCATCCTGCTCACTCAGCCTGGGTAGCCTTACTGTTGGTTTTTTCCTCTCAAAAATTCTGCATTTTTGAATTTTCACATATGTTTTCATTCCCACTGCTGCCATTGGGCAGGGAGACAACCAGAGAAACAAATCTGACCCAGTCACACTTCTGGTTGGGTGCTTGCACATCTGCTGTTTTTCTGATTCATTCACGGATGGTGTTGGTCTGTGCCTTCTCTTATGTACCGTGCAAAATTCTTGCAACTGAATCATTAATCCATGATTATTTCATTTTTAATTTGCCCAGAGAAGCTGTGGATGCCCCATCCCTGGAAGTCTCCAAGGCCAGGTTGGGTGGGGCTGGGAGCAACCTGGTCTAGTGGAAGGGGTCCCTGCCTATGGCAGGGAGTTTGAACTGGATGATCTTTAATGTCCTTTCCAACCCAAACCATTCAATGATTCTATGATTATGTGGGATCAACATGCAGGAATAACCACTGGGTCAGGATTAGGCTAACTAAGTGAAGGAAAGTTTGCAGGGCTTAGACAGAAGATGCTTAGCCTGTGGAGATACAGGAGCGTTTGAGCATGTGCAGAGCAGTTGTTTATTTCGCTTAGAAGAAAAGTTTTGAGAGTAGAGTAATACTTTGCATGAAAATACAATTGTGCTGCTCCACAGGGGTCAAAAATACAAATCAGATGTTGGAAAAAGGAGTTGACATCATAGAAGAGAACTTCATGATACCTGTGTGACCCCACATTGCTCACATCCTGATGACTGGTTGGAGTTGTGTCCCACCTATCTCAAAAAGGTACAGTAGGACTGAATTTCATGGAAAGGGTGACAGAGCAAGGGATAACTGTGCGAGGGATGATTAAAAGACTAAGAATCTTCTCCCTCAAAAGTGAATAGCAGAGGAGGAATTTTAAATTTTATGGAGAAAATTTTAGTTTAGTTTAGTTTAGTTTTTTTAATTTTAGTTTACTTCATGTCCTGTTTCAATCCAAGAACTAGGGGATAACAATTAAACTACCAGGCTGCAGATTCAGAGCAAACAAGAGGATACTGTCCCTTGTGTAATGTATTATCAGGCTGTGAAATTTCTTCCCATGGGATGCTGGAGATGTTATAAGTTTTTGTGGGTTCAAGAAGTGATTAGGCAGATTCATGGATGAAAACATGTGCTAAGGACTGTTAAATGCATTCACATGATGCCTAGCTCAGAAATTCCTGGATGACAAGTCACAGGAGATGGGCAAATGTCAGCACATGCTGACTCAGTTCTTTCTCTTTCTTAGGAATCCTCTTCTGGCCGATGCCTGGGATGGCATAACGTGCAGAAGAAAAATTGGGTCCCACCTGAAAAAGCTGCTGCCTCCTGAAAAGAAACAGACTTGTGCAGAGATCCAACTGTGAGAGAGACAGGCTGAACATGGAATGTGGAGCAGAAGGTGCTAACACAGGATAATGATGACCCACTGATAAAAAGTGCAATTCAGGAGTACCAGATCAGCTCTCCGAGCACTGCTTACTTCTGCTAGAGCTGGAAATAATAAAAACTGCACTGCAAGCCCTTCAGAATTCTTGGCAGCATTGTGAATACGTAGTCCAATAGATTAGTGCTTTGCTGCAATTTTTGGAGCTCAGCTAAAGGCATATCCAAAGACCCTGATGTTCAGATTGTGAGTAGTCTCATCCCTGTTCAATAATGTCATGAAGCCCAGGAATAACCAGGACCCTGCGATGAAATTCAATTGAAAGGAGTTCACATCCAGACGTTTGTCGGCTCCATATATCCAATGCAGAAATTTTATTGAGTGTCTCTTTTTTAAACTCTGTTTTCAGCTCTCCTTTAAACCACAGTGCAACCTATGTGTTCCAGAGTAAAACTTCCTGGGTTTTGGCAACATTAGAATCATAGAATCAAGTTTTGGAGGAGGTTTGAGTGAGGCAAAGTCCTTATGTAACCATGGCTTAGATAGAACAGGTGCTTTTAAAATGCAAAACCAAACTTATTTATAATTTTGGTCTGAACTTAGTTGTTATTTAGGCCTTAATGACCTAATGATGCCATTATAAATATTTGTGCAGACTTAAGCTAAAAGCAAAGAATTTAGCTTTTTACTTAAAAAAAAAAAGGCAAACATGAGTGTCCACCATCAAAGCAATGATAAATCAAACTTTAAATTAAACAGTGCCAGTTCTATTTGCCAACACGCCAACAGTTACATGAGAGTGAAGTCAAAGTGCAGGTTCTTGAAGATTGCTTACAGTGATCTGCTTGCAGAGTTTGCAAATACAATGATTTCCTCATTTGCTGAGTGACAGCTAATGCAGTAGCCTGTCTGATATAAATCAGCCTTTCTTCATGCGAGCTCTGAGGAAGGGTAACACTAATGGAGGATATAGAACAGGCAGTTTTGGGAGAGTAAATTGCCATCAATAATTTCTCTGATAATTGTTATTTTTCTCTTTTTTCCATTTTCTTCAAAAATTGTCCATGAATAGGTTATGGCTGAAATAAAGTGCTGAAGCTGAACAATTTCTGCCGCTGTGTCTAACATGAACTCTTTTCTATGAATGTATGATTGACTAAGGTCAAGCAGCTTTGCCTACACACATATGTTATGTGTATTATTTCTTTTCCGTCATTGGTTGGCAGGAAATCTTAAGAGTAAAGTCTTCTGGAAAAACAGCTCTAAAACCAAATTCCGAGTCTGTCTGCTGATTGATTCAATTATATTTTGCTGTCTAAGCTTTTGGAAGTGCATTACATGTTGCTTTCCAAGAGACGTCATTCACAAGGAACCTGGTAACTCTTCATCTCAAAGGCTGAAGAAAATAATGAACTCAAGTATAGAAGCCTTCAGATCCATCTTCCACTTAAAATGAATAGTATTGCTCTTTGCCTGAACACTCTGGACAATACATTTTTCTTAGATTTTAGAATTAGAGATTACTGTAGATTAGACAGTACCTCTGGAGGCCTCTATTTCAACCTCCTGTTCTAAGCAAGACTTGTCTCATAGCTGGGTCAGTTTTCTTGAGGGTTCCCTCCAACAGAATTTAAGATATCTAAGAATGGAGAAATCACAGTCTGCCTGGGCAGCCTGTTCCAGTGCTTAGCTGGAACTCTGTGAAAAATTCTTCCCTGCAAATCGCAGAATTTTCTCTTACTGCAACCTGTGTCTGATGCTTCTCACCTTTCACTCTGCACCCCTAAAAACAATTTGTCTCTATCATTTCTATAAGCACACACTAGGAGTTAATGAAGTCCTTTGCTTTAATAAGGGCACATATGAAATATTGGAAGCAATACCTGTCTTGGTAAGATTATGTCAGAAAGTGAGCTACTTATAAAATTAATCATTGGGATATTATCCTAGCTTATAATGGCAAAATTCATCAGCACGGATGTCATTGTGATGAAATGAACATGAAAACATAAAAGTAAAGAGAGTAAACAGACATATTTAATGCATACTATAGTTTGTATGTCTGTAGTGCTTCTTGTTGCAGCAAAGTTCTTCTACTCTCCAAAATACCCTCACCCCAATGCCACTACTGTGTGTGCATGCAGTGCTCACAGAACCTGTCTCAAATATCCTCGACTTTCTGCAATTTCCAATACTGTCGTGGCATTAAAAGATTCCCATGTAGAACATCACAGACAAAGAAGCGAAAACCCACCCTATCCCACTGAAAATGCAGTGCCTTCCTTCTGTGGGAAGCAAACCTTCTGCATAGGCCACAGCACAGGCAATGTGATAGCAGGATAACTTCAGAGTGGTTTACAGTAGTCTCTGCAATGCTTGTAATTGCCAAGGAGGATTTTTCAGATGAGGTTAGCATAGACATTGGGGATATACAGTTACAGAGTTATGGGCTCTAATGGTACCAGTGGGGCAGAGCACTCTGCCTGCTCGCTGATGCCAGAGCCCTGGGGGACAGGGTTTGCTGATGCTGCTGTAGGGCACGGGGTTGGTAGTTTTCCATCCTCCTGAAGGCAGTGTGAACACCAAGTTTAGCTGTCCAAGGGACTTCTCGGCCCTCTCTCCCAGCTCCACTTTTGCACACTGGGAACAGCAAGACCTCAGAATGGTCGTTAATAGTCAGACTCGTTGGTATAAAATTAGTTTTACCCTTTATGGGGCACACTTGGAAAAGGACACTGAATGCCTCAGAAGACATGCTCAGTTTAGTTATTGCTATCAGTACTGAGATGTTAATTTCTGAAAAAACAAGAATACACCAGTATCAAGTGATTAATTTCTGCATAGGCAAAGATTTAAAAACCCTGTTAAATACCAAAGCCCTTATTCTCCTGTGTGTGCTAACCTAGCTCTTCAAGGAAATTTTTGGCACATGTGTGTCACTAATCAGACCCATTCTTGTGACAATACAGCTGTTTTAGCGCCTTTCTGTAACCCTCATGGATCTCTCCTAGGCACTGAGTCAATAAGAGATTTTTAATGAACTGCTCTATCCAGCTCATGCATCAGGAGTGTGTGATGGGTCTCACAGGGAAAAGGAGGTCATGGGCAGAGCAGTGATGGGTGCTGGCTCTTCACGGACAGTGGGATCTCCACTAATTACCTTGAATCTCTTTTAACCAACACTGTGAGCAGATGAGGGGCCACCATGTGGACCACGAGTGCATGAAGGTGGGTTAAAGCAATCTTGGTTCATACCAGTTGTTGTGACTAATTCAGGCATCTGGAACAGGAGCGAAGACAAATCGTGTGCTGTTGTTGAACGGAGGCACTGGAATACTTTGCCCCAGATACTCAAACTGCAGCAACCAGTGTAAAGCATTCTTTGCTGGCTCAGTGGTGACAAATTATTTCAGTTAGGTTCAGAGCTAACTGGTACCTATTCCAGCTGGCATATGTTAAGTGCTAGGCACCTTCATTGCACTGTATGCTGATGTTAAATTATACTAAAAGAGGGGCTCTGTTAGCAGTCTGTCCACTGACTTTAATGGAATAGCTAATTTGGTCATTTTAATTATGAGTTGAGGCAAAGCAAGAGCATAAATGTTAAAATATCATTTCATGCCAGTAGAGAGAAAAGTTGACATTTACCTTAACTAAGGACTAGATTGCTGAGAATGAAGGAGAGAGATAATGAGCAAATGCAAAGGAAAATAGGAATGAAAAGGTGAGACAATCTGAAAGCTGACAAGACACTAGAAGGACATGACCTGGAGCTGGACAGGGCTGGAAAAGCCTTCAGGCTGGGAGAACATGAGAAGTTTAGTGAAAAGGTTCCGTGTGCTTCTTTAGTCAGGAAGAATCTCGATACTGAAAAATGGAACCTCTGTTTCCTGCAACTCTGAAACAAAGCACTGGATATCATGCAGAAAACAATATCTCTGGATTCTCTTCTGAATGGAATTATTTCTGCATTTGTAAAGCTAAATTGGATCAAATTCCTACTGGAAGAGAAGCAGGCACACAGTCTGTCTTTTTTTGTTTGCTTGTTTAAATAAATAAAGGCATACTTTCATTGTGACAGGCTAACAGCTACAACAGGCCTCCAACAACGTTAGCAGAAAACAGGTTTCTAAGAGAGAAGGAAAAGCAGGATTACACAATCCCTCCGATACCAGAAGCAGAGCAGAATTACCAAAGCACTGCAATTGCAAACCCTTGTGGTACCAAAGTACCTCCTCCTCCACAGGCTGAGTTCTTCTTTTGCTTTAGCCCTTTAAGAGGTGTGTGGACTTTATATGAATCATCCAAATTCCCTAAGTGAACTTGTGACACAGAAATTTTAATATTGGTCTCACATTGGTCTCACTGAGGTCTCACTCACCAAAATGTTGGTGCACAGACTTGGCAGGGGTGTCAGTCACTCCCCATTTGGTGCTCATTTAGCACTTGGATGGACATGGGGCTGTGAGAAGCCTGGCTATGTTTGAAGGTGGATGAACTTCTGCTTTATGTACCTTATGGTAGAGTCAGATTTTCCAATTTTTTTTTCTTTTAAACAATTTCTTTTGTCTTTAACAAGAAGTAAATTGACTGCAGTGAGCTGTGGCAACACCTTTGCCCAAAAGCTGAGAGATGCAAGTCACCATGAGAGCTGGGACCGGGTGCTGCCATTCCCTAGCCAGATCTAACACGAGTCTGGGACAGTTGCTATTAATCAGCATCCTCACCAGGAGATCCTGGAGGGTATCTGATGGGAATTCAGAGCTGGAGGAAAGTTTCTGCATCAGAAATTTCTCATGACAATATGTTTCCTTACAAAAGAAATCCTTTGTTTCTAGTAAATTTAATAGCAATATTGCAAAAAGAGAATGCTTGCCTCACATTAAAAAATCTTTGTTCTTCTCAATCCAACAGAGAGAAATTCCCCAAGATCTTACAGTCTAGAGGATTCCTTTGATCTTCCATTAAAGGCATATAATATCTGACAATTTCAGTGGTTTATTGTCTGCGTAACTGGATGGGGTCAATGGATCGGGTCAAATTCCCAGCAGGTGTAAATGACATTGCTGGCAGCTTTGAAGCTTCATTTTCTCCAGTTTCTGTCAGCTAAAGATTTTGGTTTGGCTTTGAGTTTATCATACAGTGGTTTGAAATCTTGTTGGTGTGGGCCTGGCTGGGGAGCAGTCTCAGGGAAATCTGGTCCCCATAAGTGCTGGACAGGTACTTGAGGGAGCAGGTTTGGACTTTGTGTCTGCATTGCTTTTGATTGAGGTTTCTGATCTGCACAGGTTTCCTGTGAGCACCCGGTCAATGCTGTAATTTCTCTAAGATGCAGTTTCCTGTCTGTAAGATGAGGGTAGTAATCCAGCACTGAATTTCTCCTCAGCCAAGTGATGCAAGGAGAAATCCAATAATGCAAGGCATTTGGGTAATAGGGTAATGGTGACTATGAGCATCATGAATACCTGGATTTAGTCCCGCAGAGATGCACTCCTATATTTATATGGAGATAAGAGCCATGCTTTTCTATCTGTTACTGAACCATTTGACATTCTGTGTCGAAAAAGCACAAGACAGGGAAATAAATATCCTAATTGCAGTTCCACAGAAGAATCATGTGGAAATAAAGAATGGAAAATTGAAAAGTGCTGTTTTAACTTCTGTTGTCATTTGTTCTGCCAAGCTATGTGAAGGTTTTGAAAAATAAAAGTGCTATTTTGTGGCTCCTGCTCTCCCTCTGTAATCATCCCCTCTCTCTTCTCTAAAGCATCATGACAGTGTGTCAGTTAGTAGTGATCTTACACAGAATTAAATTCTCCCTCTCTCCTCAGATCCCCCAGATTCAGCTCCGGGTCAGGCCTGGAGCTCCTACCCTATTTCTTAACTGCAGAAGTCGTGCTAGGATGGATTTAATGACATTCATAATAGGTGCTTTGGGCTAAATCCTAAATGTCTTTTCATTCATTCTCATTCTCTGCTCATGCAAACTGCCAGTAAACCAGTCATTTCCACCAAAACCAGCCTTCAATTTTCTAGACTTCAAGACACACAGAGAATCAAGCCCTGAGGCCCAGAGGAGTGCAAAGAGCTGGCCCATGCTGTACCACCACCTTGCACTGAGCCAGGAACACAGACCTCTGATGGCACCCCACAAAGGTCATCCCAAGCTTTTGTCTTGTGTCATGAGAGAAGTGATCTTTCCTGAGGATTTGTGTGAGCTGGTGGCATCTGGGATCAGCAGGCAAACTGAATCCAGGACAGTGAGAAGCATGGAAAGAGGCACGGAGTCAGGAGCGGAAGAGCAAGATAAACAGAGTACGAGGGCCAGAGTAACTGCGAGGTGGGAGTAGAAGTTGAACGATGGCGGAGGATGTGATAACAGATGAGGCTGCTATAAGAAGCCTCAACTATTAGTAGTATATCAGTCTTCTGTTTTACTTAACAGAGTGCTGGAAAGTGTGATGAATTCAATCTTGTGTAGCTTGTGGAGGGACGGTGCTGTGTACGTTTGAAATGCAGAAGGTGCCGTGATCTGAAGTGTACCTCAGCCCCTGTTCTATCTTGCACACCTGACATTTGCTGCAGTAGGAGGTGGAGTGCAGTTTATTTCACAATATATGAAAAACATTCAATCATGTGCCCTGCTGCTCATACAGTTGCTAAGAGGATGAGATTTATAGTAAGTGGTCTTATGAAGCTATCAAGCAGCTTCATATTCGGAGCTCAGATTTCTGCCTTTCAGACTGCTCAAAAAAGGCCTTTTCAAGACTTTCCAATCTGCCCAATAGGTCTTTTCAGTCTGCCAGAAATTATTAACCTTACCAAGGCCTGATTTTCAGAGAAAACCAAAAAGTCCCAAGCCCCTCCTTCCCCATCTCCTTTGCCTGACTCAGCAGGCCAGAAATATCATTTGCCATTTTCTCATAGATTTCTGACCTGCAACTCTTGTGGGTTATTTAATGTAACTTCAGAGCAGGTTCAGCGAGGAAGAGCCCGGCAGTGGCCTGAGGACACACTGGAGCACCAGGGCCAGCACCTGTCTCGCTGCTTGGCCACCACTAACCACAAGCTTTTCACTGGCCAAGCAACATTGCCCGGGGGTGTGAGGAGGTGTGAGCAGTCACTGTCTAGCTAAGCTGTCACCAAGTCCTAAAAGCAGTGTGGTTATCCAGCAGAAGCTGCATGCTGCAGTCAGACAGCTTGCTTTGCTGGTGGGGAAAAGCTACGAAGCTTATGCAAAGCTCTGCTTTGCAGGCAGGAGTCTGCAGACACTTGCAAAGATGCTTTTCCACTATAGTTTGGCAATAGGGAAACGAATCCACTGCAGACACAAAATTGTTCTCAGGGAATGTATATTTAAATAGCAAGTTTCCCTCCTAAACTCTCTTTTCGGGAGAATGGCTGGGAGGTGTGTTAGGGTAAATGCCCCTCAGCTGCCGACACAGGATTCTCCAGCTGCACTAAGGCAGACCGGGAACAGAAAACTGAGGAGTTGGTGGAGATCTGGCTCTTTTTTTTCTTCTCACATATCTTTTCTCGACACACAAGCACAGGCAGAAGTCTCTGCAGTGTAATGTCCATGCAAGAAAAAAGCCTTAGGAAGAGATGTGCTCAGAAATCTTCAAGTCACACAGTTCAGAAGTTTGGGTCTGAGGGCCCACTTTACTACACCAGTATCATGCCAGTGATAACTTCACTGGACATAATGTGCCTTTCCCAAGAATCCCGTGGGTTTGGAACATTGCATGACAAACTATCTGTCCCCCTGGGGAAAATAAAATGCGGGTGCTATCTGTTCCCTCCTCTACTTTGTTGCCTTCAAGAGAAAATGCCAAGAGGATTCATCCAGAGTCTCCAGACAGCTGGAAAAGCTGCAGACACAGCTGAAGTGGACATTGATAAACATTTTCTGAGTTCTGACTGCAATTTTTTTGGAGACTGATTGCACCATCTCCTTCCTAGCCCCACATCCTCAGCATCCAATTTCTCTGTCCACTTCCTTCCTCAGCCTCCTACAGCTTCTTTCCAAGCTGCTTTTTCCCCCATCTGGGTTAGATCTCCTTTGTGATGACCTTTGCTGTCATTCTCTTCACTCTCTTTGTGCATTCTGCCCTTATCACTCATCTTTTCTGTCTTGCAAACGAATATTGTGAGCTGTCAGTGGCAGCCATCCCTTTTCTTGACTGATCCTTCAGGATGGCCTTACTGAGCCTGGCTGGCAGACGAGTATCTCTAAACCTTCTAGGAAGCACAGTTTTTCAACTTCAGTGAAAAATGCATTACACAGAATCACAGAATCACAGAATGGCTCAGGCTGGAAGGGACCACAGTGGGGTCATCTGGACCAACCTCCCTGTTCAAGGCAGGGCCATCCCAGAGCACAGGCACAGGATTGAGTCCAGACAGCTCTGGAATATCTCCAGTGAAAGAGACTCCACACCCTTTCTGGGCAATCAGTGCTTGGTCACTACACAGGAAAGAAGTTCTTCCTCATGTTCAGGTGGAATAACTGTGCATCAGTTGATGCCTGGGCATCAGTTTCACCAGGAGCAGATCCTGGTCCATGCTCTGAGCCCTCCCTGCAGACAGTGACAGAGAGGGACGAGATCCCCTCTCAGCCATCTCTGCTTGAGGCTGAACAGCCCCAGCTCCCTCAGCCTTTCCTCATAAGAGTTGCTCCAGTCCTATAATCAAATTTGGTTGTCCTCCAGTGGCCCAGATCCAGGAGCTCCATGTCTCTCTTGTCCCAAGGAGCCCAGAACTGGACACAGCAACCCAGATGTGCCTTGCCCGGGCTGAGTAGAGGGACAGGATCACCTCCCTTGACCTGCTGGCAATGGTCTTCCTGATGCACCCCAGGATCCCATTGGCCTTCTTGGCCACAAGCGCTGTGCTGGCTCAGGGACAGCCTGTTGTCCACCAGAACTTCCAGGTCCTTCTCTGCAGAGCTGCTTTCCAGCAGGTCAGCCCCCAGCCTGTGCTGGTGCCTGGGCTTATTTCTCCCCAGGTCCAGGATCAATTTACCTCTGTTGAATTTCAGACAGTTCTTCCCTGCCCATCTCTCCCACCTGACAAGGTTCTTCTGCATGGCTGCACATCTCTCTGGGGTATTGGCCACTGCTCCCAGCTTTGTGTCATCAGCAAACTTCCTGAGGAGGCATCTGCCCCTTATCCAAGTAATTTATGACTAAGTGAAACAATACCAGGCCCACTCTTTAACCCTGGGGATATTGTGGGTTGTCAAGCAAAGCCATGGGTCTCAGAATGATGAGATGTGACACTGTGTGGGTATAAAGGCAGCAGTACCTTGCTGAGTTGTCAACTTTGGTAGTCAAGAGACACAAAACCACAGAAACTGTCGCTGCTTTGTGAGCAGCCACAAGGAAGAAATGCCATCCCAAAGCACTGCTCTGTAATAATCAGGATATGGCAATCTTCATTTGGTTCATGCTCTGCCACTAATTCATTTGTTGGGCTTGTAACCATATAGCATTGCTGTGCTTCAAAGCAACCATCTGCAAACTGAGAGTAGTACTTACTGAATCACAGGCGTGTTGTGAGGCTTCATCAATCAATTGTGGTTTTAAAAGGAATCTCAACTCCTGGCCCAAAAGCGTAAATCATCATAATTTATATCCTCGTTAGAATTTTTTTATACAGGACTTTTTTTTTCCTATTCTTTTCTCATAACAAATGTACACCAGGTCAATTCTCAGTGGGTTATTCCTGATTTAAATGTGTATAAGAGAGCTGAGAAGCAAATCTCTCATCTTCAGACAGAGGAAGGCCCTTAATAATGCAGTTATTTACGCACCCTCAAAAATGGAAGCTGCTTAAGAGCTTTCTTTGACTTCAACAGCAGGAAAATGTGCACCTCACTTTGCTCAGCATCAATCCTTTATAAAGCACACTGTGTGTTTACAAGCTGTCTTGAGTACTGAAATTGATTTTAGATCTGGGCAGTTATTAAAGGTTCGCTTTCCTTCCCTCCTCCAGTTTCAAACTAAGTGATAATATGAGGTGGTGGGAAATTGTCTCCATGAGCTGGTCCTGCCTTTGCCCTGACTCTGAGTTTCTCAGGAAAGGTTTCCACTACAGTAAATATCCTGCCTGATCTCTACCAGTAACACTATAATCTTCCTTTCAAAGAAACAGTTCAGCTTTGTCTGTTCATACAGGTTGGAATTTATTTTGGAAAATATGTGTAAGAGACCCTGCCACAGCTAAATGTAATCGAATTAGCTGAGGTTTAAGCTGCTGCTATGGTCTTACTTCCATTTCAACACAGTCAGATACAGTAATGACAATATTTAGCACCAACTATTTAATTGCTAGTCAGTCCAACCAGTGTCTGAATTTGGTGAGTTAAAGCTGACCCTTCCAGCATGTCTGTGGAGATGAGGGAAGAGGCTTTTCTTCCACTTGCTCTACAACAGATTGGCTTGGTTGGCCTTAAGGCATCCCAGGTAGAGTTCAAAGTAGCACCCACAACTGGAGTATTCAGGGATTATTTTGGAGTATTCAGGCCATGGACCACTGAGGCAGCTTGGCAAGAGCTGCAAGTGGAGGCAGTGGGGACACCCCACCAGGTGCCATGGAGGTTTGTGTAAGATCTAAGCTAACACTGCAGCTGGGTACCCCACCTTCCGCAGGCTTTCTCTGCAGCTTTGGTAAAACTCTCTGCTCCCTACCTGGAAAATGGTATATGCAGGAAGAAAACATTGGTTGGGAAAAGTGTTTCCATTACTGGGAGGCAGTAAGGTCATAAATTATGGGAGTAGAGTCCAGAAAAAATATGTTAGAACAAAATGCACTGTGAAAATTATAGAGGTAACTGGAGGGTGAGTGTATTCATGTGTCCTCAAACAGGAAAAAAATAATAGAGGGAGGTGTGGAAGACCCCACTCAATCTCTTCCAAATAAAAAAGGATGAATATACATCAACCATTTATTCCAAGGAGATAAAAGCTGGATCCTGCTGCTCAAGCAATCAACAGAGAGAAGTAAGATAACAGGAACATTTCATTCACATTTTATTCAGAGTTATTCTAAATATTCTAAGCAATGTTTTTTTGGACAGAACAGGACAATTCCACAGCAAACATACACGATATCTCCTATTCTGCCTTTACTGTGGCATTGCATTAGTAACAGTTGCAGCTTATTGCACTAGCCAGCAAGCCCCCTCAGCAATTGCTTTACTTCTTCAGTGGTGATTTTAATGAAGTGCACATTTTCCACCAATTCATTCAGAAATTGTTGCACCAAAATACAGTACCCGTTGCTGCAAGAAGATGTCTCTCCCAGAGCTCTGCATCTTTGCAGCTCGGTTACCTCCAGTGGTGATGGCAAGGGCTGTACCTGTTCAGGGATCTTCCCTTCTACCTTGCCAGGGTTTTCCTCAAAAACTTATTCTTAATCAGGGGCAGGTTTGGTACGGGAGTTATTCATCTAAAATATGCATTAAATATCACATTGAGGCATCAGCTGCAGTAAATGCAAAAGTGACAGTCACACTGTGAGCATTTGGTAATCTACAAATAGAGCTGGAAGTCACAGTGGCTCAGGAAACTTAGAAGGAGTTGATTCAGTAACAAATGCATCCACATCCAACACCTTTGCTGCATTAATTTCCCCAAGCAGCTCGCTCCTCTACAGTGTGCCTACAAGACGTGCATATATTACCGTCAGTGACTGATGCTGTCCCCGTGGCTGCTCATGTTTAATGAAAGCTTTGTGCCTATATATAAATTCTGTGCTTGAGTGAAATATCTTCCAAATCCTTCACAGCAGTTCTGGAAGAGACCTTTGGCTTGTACACTGAGATGTGAACTCACCCTTTCTGCCACGCACAGGCTCTGCAGAATAAAAATGATACATGAGGATAAAAATAGAACAGAAGAGACTATTTAGGTTGGACCAGATGCTCACATTCCTGCCACCTAGGTGGATTTAATATTAGTGAATTCCCTGTAAAAAGAAACGAGTGTGGGAAAAATACGAAGCGTAGGTCTGATCCTGTTCTTTTTTTTCTCCCACGTGTGAAGTTGCTTCACACAAGCACCCTCTCCCTAAGTCAATGAGACTCTTCGTGCATGTTTTCTGTCACTGCTGATTACTTTCAAGAGGACTGTCATGTTGCAGGCACAGGGGGGATGGAGGCAAGAATTAAAGGACCAGTCCCCTGTTCCACCTGCTTCTGCACAAACACTGCCTGACGAAAGGAACGCCGTTGAATCATGTGAGTCCTGCCCGAGTGTATCCAACAGAGGTTGCACTCCTTTGAACATCAATGGGAAAAAGGTACAAAGAATAAAATGAGAGCTGCACAGGGAAGGTTCCCTCCTCCATCATTTTCCTGAGCTACTGCTCTAAGGACACAGGTGCATTCACCCAGTAACCCGAGCTCGGCTTCCTCTTGCACTCACTTGACTGAGTCCATGGTCCACACACACTTCAGTGACTGTGCAAATGCACACAGCTGGCAGAAGCAAAGAACATGAAGAGAGCTTGTGAAGCTAAAAGGAAGTCTGACTCCATACAACCCAGTCACTAATACTTGTCATCATAATCTTTGCATTCCTGATAACAGCCTGATCCAAAGGCCACCAGAACTGATAGATAAGGCTATGACAGGCTTTGAGTCAAGCATTGCATTTTTAACTCAGCCAGTTTCCAGTTCTTAAAATTGCAACGTTTACTTTGCTGCTGCAGCTGCATTGTGAAGGACAGACTTCATTCATGGCCAGATCATTTAATGAATGAATTTTGTGTGTTTTTTGCAGGGAAGAATTTTTATAGGGGACCTCTGGTGATTCTTAATGACTGAACTTGCGGTGTCTTTGTTATGTATTGCCAGTCTCACTAGGTATTAGAATTGCTACAGATTTGCATCCCTCCTCTCATGTGAACAGCATGGCAACAACTACTCCTTGTGTGTGACCACCTTCCACGAATTGTCACTTAAAAGAACATCCACAGCAAAATTCAACACAGTGACTCTTTTATAGTAGTAATTCAAAGAAAACCCCCAATGTGCCAGAGACATTTTATAGGGCAAAGCGAGCCAGGGCTATACCTCTGCCTTGCTCACCTGTACTCGTGGACCCTCTTCCTCTTACCTAGTAGAGATGGGAGAGCCACATGGAGATGTCATTTTATGGCTCTGCACCGGAAGAGTGGCAAAAAATGGGGCTACCTTCTTGAACTTCAAAATCTTTACCAAGCCCCGATGGCATGGGGACATTGCACAGTGTCTTCTCTGTCCCAGCCCAGGGCCTGGCAACTACTGAAGGAAGCTTGGTCTAAACAGATAAAAGGGAGTGTTATTCCTGCTCTGAATCACAGATCTATTGAACCCCTTCTTCAAGGAGGATGAGAATTTTTTATAGAATCATAGAGTTGTAGTATGGTTTGGGTTGGAAGGGATCCTTGAAGATCATCTCATTCCAACCCTCTTGCCATGGGCTAGGACATCTTCAATCAGACCAGGTTGCTCAGAGCCCCATCAAACCTGGCCTTGGCTTGAACTTTTGCTGACAATGCAAAAAATGTCAGCTGGGTTCAGGAAGAGGGAGGACAACTGCTTGGGAGAAAGATCTGTCATGAGTCACTCGATAGAGCAACTAACTGAGAACTCAGAAAATCCACTGATTTAGAATAGTCTGAGGTTGGGAGAGTATTTAAGGAGATGAAAAAGAACCACACATACTTGTTCCATTTGCATTTCTGCCTTGTGCCTGCACCGCCTCTGTGGATGAGGGGCTTCTGGGCTCAAGGAACCTCGGCCTGAATCAGAACTGCTGTTCTGGTCATCTCCATGCCACCATTTTCAGAGCAAGAAAATGGTTTCTTAATAACCTGTGCTGAAAAAGAAACAGGTTAGGTCTTATTTTTAGTATTGATCATATTTTTCAGTTATCTTTCTTGTTTTGAGGGCTTTTTTGCTTTTCTGGTTTGTTGTGACTCCTGTAGTTCATCTGGAAGATGACTCATGGATTGGCAGCTCTCAGCCCCTTCTTGCACAGAGAGAGACATTAGATTTCTCTCAAGGAGAACCTCTGTCAGGTCCAAAGGATGGAGTGGAGAGGTCCACATAAGCAACTCAGAATCCAGGCGCCCTGCTCCTGGCTCTTGCCTTCGTTGCAGAGTGAATTCAAGGTGAAACAGGAGAGTTGCTGTGACACAGCAGCACCCACACGCTCTTACCTTAAATGTAGGAGATTTCAATTCCCCTTGGCTTTTTGTGGACACAATAGGTGCACCTTTGGGTTAGCAGAGCTGTGAGCAGCCAGGGCACCCACTGAACAGCTCAGAGATATCTTCAAGCCTATGTTCTCTCCCTCAAGCCAGACTTAACCTGAGAGGAGCTAAGTTATGTTTTGTCCCTTTGAGTTAACTTTCCTTCTGGTGACTAAACATGGTTTGCTCCTTTGGTAGCTGCATCTATGGCAGAATAAAAGACTCTTTTTTTTTTCTTAATCTTATGGAGAAAATTTTTGTCCAGGAATTTTTAGGCATTTCTGTCTGTATTAAAGAAAAGCTCTTTGCTCACCACTTACTCCTCCAATCCTTTCCCAACAGGATATTTTCTAGATTCTCAATCTTCACAGTTTCCTTTTCTTTCAGTCATGCTGTACAGCCCAGGTCCAAATCCTGCACTCAGTCTGCAAATGAATCTTCTGTTTCTTGGTGTGTCTTGACCTCTCACTTGGGTGAAGCCTGGTACTTCAGCAGAGCCTGTACGCTGAGCCATAGACCATCCTGCCCAACCATCCATCCTTCTCTTTGGAGTTTGAAGGACACTCCTCTTTGCAAGTTATTTTCTCTATGGCTCAAATATATATATGGCGTTGAGTCTGGATGAGCAAAGACTGGTTCTCAGAGAGGTGGATACTTCCCCAGCCAGAGGTTCAGCAAAAAAAGAAGAAAACTCCAGATTCTTATGGATGTAAATAGATGTTTAAAAACATGACTGTTACTTTTCTCTAAGCAGCATTGAAACCTTTGTGAGTACACAGAACTGCAAATATTTCCTGTTCCACAACCCCAGTAAAATGTTAATATTCAGATATTTCTCCAGAAAGCACCACACCAATGAGCAACTTGTCACTGCCGCTTGACCAGAAGAAGGCTCTGAGCTCACGGCCGTGCCTGTACCCCCACAATGTCACACTGCTCTGTGCCCTAAGTCCCACGGGGACCTCAACCCTTCCCAGCTGCACACAAGACCCACTTTGCCCCCACTCTAACCATCACTTTCAGCTAAAGGTTAATTACTCCAGGGGACATTTCCATCTAAGCTGTTGCCCGCAGGTTGCAGTCCCTGCCTGAGTCCTATTTTTAGACTGTCTCCTTTCTTGCTATTGATCCCAGTCACCCTCTGTTAATTAGATACACACAACACACACGGCATTTGCAACTCATTTATCAATTCTGTTCAGCACCTCCCTCCCTTGAGATGTAATTTGGAGCCCTCCTTGAATCATGCTATTGATCTTTCCCAGCAACTTAGCTATAGGATTCTCTGTGTTGCAAACTATTTATAGATTCCTCTTCTCCTGCTCTCCCTTGAGGAATCAAAAATGGACAAAGGTAATCAGACTTCTATTTTTACGGAGTTGATCAAAACCAGATATTTCCTCTTTTCTCCACCTTTCCCCTCCTTTCCCCTGTTGCTGATCTGTACAGGCTTCTTTTGGCAGGTGAGACCTCCTTGCTCCATGTGGTGCTGTAACAATTCTGGTAACACTCAGGTGGTGTGATTCAGAATTTGCCCTGGGTGAACTCTTGTATGCTGAATTGATAAAATGAATTCTTCCTCCTCCCTGCATCCAGGAGTTTCCCAAAGGGCCTTGTGACCAGTTTCACCTGCTCAGCTTGGGGTGCACCTTTCAGAGGGCTTCAGTCTTGGAGACTGACTTCTGATCTGATCCACCTACAAGGCCCTGGTTCCCAATGCCCCCTCATATCTCAGAAACAGTATCCAAAGGCTTTAGACAATGTATAGCCAGGAGTGAGACAGACAGAGTTGCTTTTATGGATGGAGAGTTACAGTAATGAGCCCTGCCGTCCTAGGATTTGAGAAAGACCTAAACCAAAGGAATGTAACCTGAGGCTCAGAGAAATCAGGACCAGCTCAGCCTTCACCGAGCAAGGCTGAAAATCCCGGCTCTAACGCAGGAGGATGCCTACAGTTATGGGCAAGGCAACACCAGGAGGGACAGCCTTGTCTCAGAGAGTACATAAAAGCAGCCTCAGCCTCCTGAGGTAACACCTGCTGCTGGAAACCTGATGGCGAAGTAAGAGGCAGGATGTGACCTGAGGGATTGCATCCTCCCCAGGGTGGTGGCTCAGGAGCCATGGGGCTGGGGATGGGCCCTGTGGAGCTGGGTTGGCTCCTCTGAACCATTGGGAACATTTTGCTGCATCTGTGTAGGTTGTATGTAATGAGCATAGAATCACATAATGGTTTCAGTTGGATGGAACATTAAAGATCATCCAGTTCCGCCCTCGTGTTGTGGGTCTGAGTGCATGCCTGTGCTTGGGGTATGTGCTGAGGTTGGGGAAGGGGCTGTGCTGCGTGTGGGTGGTGTGTGGATGGCTGTGGCATGGGCAGGTTTTGGAGTGTGTGATGCTGCGGTGCATTTGGCTGGGGACCTGAGGGAGTTTTGATGTGTGGGGCTGGGGTATGTGTGGCTGTGGTGTGTGGCGGTCAGTGTGTGTGTGTGGGGTGCCTGAGCAGAGCTACAATGTGTGGATCTGTGTGTGTGTGGAGTGTCAGCACAAAATGTGAAGGCGTGGTGAGCGACTGTGGTGTGTGTGACTGTGGGGCGTGATGCTTGGGGTGTGTAGGGCTGTACAGGTGTGTGCATGGGGGCTGTGGTGTGTGATACTCATGGTGTGTAGGGCTCTGTGTGTGTGTGGTCGGTGGTGTGCAATGCTCAGGGTGTGTAGGACTGTACAGGTGTGTGCATGGGGGCCGTGGTGTGTGACACTCACGGTGTGTAGGGCTGTGTCTGTGGTCGGTGGTGTACAATGCGGGATGTGTAGGGTGACGGTGTGTGAAGCTCGGGGCGTGCAGGGCTCTGCCTGTGTGTGTCGGTGGCGTGCGGGGCTGTACGCGGCAGTCTGTGGAGGTGCGGCTGTGCGCGGAGCTGCGGTGCGGTAGAGCTCTGCTTGGAGCCGCGGAGCCGCTGTCCCCCGGGGCGGCGGGGGTG
>VZRV01000999.1:198648-222375 GCA_013398115.1 Falcunculus frontatus | reverse complement strand
CAGCGGCAGCGGCGGCGGCGGCGGGCGCCGCCGGCCCCCCCGGCAGCTGCTCCCCTGCTGTGGCTGCTGCGGCCTGTCGGAACCCCGGGCGGCCAGGGGGGGACATGGTCCCCTCACTCGCCCCTTGCTGGCGGCCATGAAGAGGCAGAACGTGCGGACCCTGTCCCTCATCATCTGCACGTTCACCTACNGGCGGCGGGCGCCGCCGGCCCCCCCGGCAGCTGCTCCCCTGCTGTGGCTGCTGCGGCCTGTCGGAACCTCGGGCGGCCAGGGGGGGACATGGTCCCCTCACTCGCCCCTTGCTGGCGGCCATGAAGAGGCAGAACGTGCGGACCCTGTCCCTCATCATCTGCACGTTCACCTACCTGCTGGTCGGGGCTGCCGTCTTTGATGCCCTGGAGTCCGACAACGAGATGCGGGAGGAGGAGAAACTCAAAGCCGAGGAGATCCGGCTCAAAGGAAAGTACAACATCACCAGCGAGGACTACCGGCAGCTGGAGTTGGTGATCATGCAGTCCGAGCCGCACCGTGCCGGAGTCCAGTGGAAATTCGCCGGCTCTTTCTACTTTGCCATCACGGTCATCACGACCATCGGTGAGTGACTCCCCTCGGTGAGGCCCTGTGGGGTCAGGGCCGAGGTTGGGGCAAAAGCTTCCCGGGCTGGAAGAAAGGGAGAGGGGCAGGGAGACTGTGGCATGCAAAGGTGTCTGCTGAGTTTTTTTGCTTCCCTCCCTCGTTATGTAATTTAATGCTCTTCCTGGGCACTTGTTGGACTTGACGGTGTCCCGCACCTCTTCTCCCGGAGATGGATTCTCGGTCTCTGGTGTGGGACTGGAGAAGAGTGAGGCTGGTCTGACTAGGGGCATTGGCACTGGCCAGGTGGCTACCATGGTGCTGTGGCTTGGATGGTGAGGAAAAGGGCGAAGAGGCAGGGTGAAACTCCTGGGGTTCCCCTCAGGAAGAAGGCCCTGTTGTCATGCTCCTTCTTCCACCTTAAGAGACACGGGGAAAACTTAGGCAAAAGGCAGCTGGAGGAGAATGAAGATGGTGAGGGAATGGGAATTGGATCAGCTGAGAAAGCCCTTAATGGAGCCGGGCATGGATAGATCTGCTTTTGCAAACTTTGTTTTGGTGTTGGCAATGGCTGTGGTGGTGGTCCCACAGCTGTGGTCAAACCCTGGGCATTGCCAATATGTTCCTGGAGGTTTTATTGCAGCTGGAGTGTCTGATGTGACAACAGGTCACAGTCCGCACTTCCCCTTTGTGGGCACATGGTCTGACAGGCAAAATGATGCCTGCTGTCATATCCATGCTGCCCAGCTTCCCAGATGTACTGCTTCCCAGGATGGTCAAGGGACAGTCAGTGGACACAGCCACGGGCTGTCATTTTGTACTTCCCTGCTTCCAGCAGCTAAAGCCGAGCATTTGTCACAAAGTTTGCTTCTCTGCCGTAAAAATAAATACCACGGTGATTAGAGGCTGCGGAGTGCACACAGAACTGTGCTACAACTCTGGCTTTGGCTGGATGAGCAGGTTTGCTTTTGTGTTCTTTAAGGTGGGTTTACTAAGACAGTTGATAATGTTCTTCTCCCAGAACTTCTGCACGTTCCCCCCTAACATCTGTGGAGATCTGAAAAGACCCCTCTAGCTCAGTGGCTGTTTGATAGTGGCTGCGTTATGTGGAACAGGACACAAAAGTAGCTCTCTTATAAATGCAGAAGGACTTGGTCTTTTTGCCATTTAGGGATTGTTGCAAGAAATTTTCACACTGCCACCTGAAGATAGTGAGTTTTCAGCAGAACGTGCTGTCTGCTGCCCTTTGAGAAGTGTCTGCTCATGTTTGTGTTTAACTACAATCTATCTGGGGCAGTAAAAAATTTCCTTTGAAAGACCACCTGACAGTACAAAGCCCATTTGCCCTTACATAGATAAGATTTTTAAGGGTTAATTTCCTCTTCCTTTCTGTTATTGGATACATTAATACAAATGCATATATTAACAGGTTATAGAATATAAAGTAGAATGCTGCTTTGGGTGGTGGTTTGTATTTCCCGCTGTTCGTTACGATGTCAGAACTCTCTTTCCTCCTTTGACCACTGAGTCTCTCTTCATCAGCCTGTCTCTTGCCACTTATTTGTGTTAAGTGAATACTGCTCTGTCGTGCTCCTCTGTGTTACAACAAGCCTTCCACACACACGTCTGTGTTCTCACGGTGCCCTGTACTCCTGCCTAGGCGCTGCCTGCAATACTTGCTGCGTTCTTAAGCTCTGTTGGTGACAGGTAGAAAGGGCGGTTTGTGCAGTAGTTTGCTGTTTTGCTGGTATTTTACCCAGAAACAAGTACAACTTGCTTGGGAAGTTGTAGCATTTTCTCCTTCAAAGGGCTGGGATTTGTTTAACGAGCTTCAAGTACCTCTGTATGCAGAGGATAGAATGCATTTCTGTAGGCAGAGGCACTTTGGGATGTATGAATTGTTTAAATTTAAAAATGTGTATAGCAACAGGGAACCACTGGGAGGAAGAGTGATAATAAAGAATGGTGCAGAAAGACAGACATTCTATAACGATTGTTCATTTGGGAAGCTGTGCTCTGGGAGGATATCTAATCCGTCTTTCAAAAGTTTATTAATAGTTGCTCTCTGCATCTTGCCAAATGAACTTCTATTTTTTGTACCATCTCTTCAGTACTAAAGTGGCTTCATGATGTTATCTGATCTACTGCTAGTCTGTAAAAGTAAGCATGGAAAATTTTTCTTTAATTTCTTATTTATCCTAAACTAATTTGTCTCACAGATGGGAAAAACCTACTTTCTTTGTTTAAGTTCTTAGGAAAATAAGAGTTCTTACCTGTGGTTTTTTTTGTACAGGGAAGTGGTCTAAAATGTTCATATTAATATTTTGTGGTGGTTCTTTTTTTTCAAATCTGTGTGTATGCTCTCATATACATCTATCTCCCTTTAAAACCTTCTGGACAGACTTCCAGAAGCACATGCAGTGGGGTATGCACTGGTGAACGTACTGTATTCAGCAGGTACTCCTGCAAAAGTGTGTCTTAAAAATCATCTCAGGCTGACTTTTAAAAGAGACTTAACAAAGACCTTGCCTATTCTGAAAGGGTACCTCTATCTCCACAAAACTTCCCTTCAGAGAAAACAGTGATAGGAATCGGCAGACCACAAAGTCAAGCAATATGCATATGGTTGCAGACTAATTTATGTCTAACTTAATTGTACTCCGTGATATTGCCGTGCTAGCAACATGTCTGGAGCGATTACCTCTTTGCTGTGCTGATTTCAACTACTGTGGCTTTAATTTAATCAAAGGCGTTTATGGTTGGCCATGGCCCATCAGTAGCCAGGAAGAGGCTGGTGTTTCTCTGCTAGTGCTGGGGGACTGGTGTCCCGAGACCGTGGGACAGGTGTCCCATTGCCCCTGAGACGTGGGGCTGAAGGGACAGCTCTGGCAGCACTGGTGCTGAAGGAACAACTCCAGCAATGCCCCCAGTCCACGGTGCTGAAAGGACACCTCTGGCAGTGTCCCCAGTCTGTGGTGCTGAAAGTACACCTACGGCAGTGTCCATGGTACTCAAGGTTTAAGTCCGACAGTGTCCCCACTCCATGGTACTGAAGGACAGCTCCGGCAGTGTCCCCACTCCATGGTACTGAAGGACAGCTCCGGCAGTGTCCCCACTCCATGGTGCTGGAGGGACAGCTCCGGCGGTGTCCCCAGTTCATGGTGCTGGAGGGACAGCTCTGGCAGAGCCCTCGGGCTGTGGTGCTGAAGGTTCGGCTGCCGTCCGTCGCTGCAGCTCCGGACTCCCCTTCTCGGGCAAGCTCTGCAGCTTGTTGCTTCCCGTGGAAATGCATCATTAAAGACCTGTTTGGAAGGGACCATGAAAACCTGAAACTCTCCTGTGTGAGGCAAAGTGCTGAGATTTGGTCAAGTCCCTCATTTCCTCTGATCCATGGCATTTGGCTTTTATTGGCAGGTTGTTGGGGGTTGTTGCTCACTTGTCGAGCTGAGTACTAAACAAAAAAGTGAGGGCTTATCAAGTATATGGAAACAGATTTTTTTTTAACCTGGGGCAAAACATAGTTTTCTACTCCCCAGGTGCAAGGTTCTTGTTCTTTCTTTCCCTTTAATTTTTATTTTTAACCAACATGACAATGGAAAGGTTGACAACAGCAGGTGCCACAACATTTGACAGGTCTGCTCTTCAAATCACTTAGAAAATCCTCCCTCCCTCCTCTCCTTCCTCCCCAGCTTCTACAAAGTTTTGGTTATGTTTGGATTCTGTGAAAGTTTTTAGGTGACCAAAAAGAACTAATAAGCTTTTCTTGGCTCTCACCAGGGGCTGAGTTTATTTCAGGATTGTTCTTGTTTCGGAGTCAGCTACCATGAATTCCTGTCCATTTCCAGTCACACAGTCAAAATGATGAAAAAGAGTGGTTTAATGAAGTTCTTCATCCAGCTATTTATCTTTTACAAGATACAATGTAGAATACGCCACAGAGTTCATCTAAAGGCTTGATAGTATGGATGAAAATACCAGCTTCCAAAAATAAAGGGTTATTTCTATGATTCCTAGTAAGTAAGATCCTTTTCTACAGGTCTCTAAGAGTCATTAAACTCTTTCTGTGTAAGCAGGTGTCAACACTGTCAAAATGTGTTATTGGTATGGATATCACTCTATCATTTAGGCCTTAAAGGGTGATAGTCATACTTGATTTAACACCACCGAGCTCTAGTAAACACTGAATATTTCTGGAGGGTTGTGCAGAATGTAAAGAACAGAAAGCTGTTTGTATCACCCTAAAATGAACTGAAACAACAAACAGATTGAAGATTGTTATTTATTTTTTTTTCCCCAAGAAGCGACTGTAAGGGGAGCAAAATTTAGGCAGTTTGTGCTATGAATTATGAGTCTCTTTTTCTAGCTTTTAGGCCTTTGTTTTCAGTTTTGAACCTACTACAAGCAGTGACTGAACTATTCAGACAAAATACTTTTTTTAAGAATGCCGTGCAATACCTGTAATGGTGAATGGAACATCCACCTATTGACAGCTGGTTGGCTGCTGAGTGGTCAAACACTCTGGAGCTGTCTGCATCCAGATGAGGACATTTCATACTTCTGGCAGATGGTGTCCTGACAGGGAGTTTGAACCTGCATTAATGAACTAAGCAAACACATGCTTAAATCCATTTTGGGATAGTGGTTGAGTCTCAGTGTTCTTTCTCTGCATCATTTCTGTAAAATGGGTGTAAAAACACCAACTTGGTAGTACAACGATGTCTCTAATTTGGGTTAGGAAAAGATCGAAGTGTTCTCACAAGTGAATTATTTTGTCTGTGTTGCTCCTTCTTTAATACCAGACTCTGCTGTTTTGAGTCTGCTCTTGGTTTTTGATGGATGGTAGTATTTAGAGTCAGTCCATTGAAAAAGTTTGAGTAGGGAATCGTGGCAGATGGACACCCTGCAATGGAAAGAAAAGAAAGGGAGAAAACAAGACATGTAAAGGAAGAGATTGAGAATAAAGACACAGATGTTCTGGTCAATTAACTGCTGCATTCGTGACTTACCAGGATTATGAAGGTCATATCTCATACAAAAAACCAAACAAGCACACAGTAGATTAAGCCAATCAATTATTAATAAACTCAGGTGAAAGCAGAGAGATTTTCTGGTGAGACAAAAGCATGCAGATACAGTGAAGTAACAAATCTCTTCGTTCATGCCATCTGAAGCTTTAGTGGAGAACGCTGGATGATCAGGACCTGAATATCTGCTGGTGGTATCTCCCACGCAAGAAAGAGGTGAGCTACAGTGAGCCCCGTGAAGATGGACTGTGTGTAGGATTTTGCTCCCCTGCATAACTAAAATAGTCTGCAAGATTGTTTCACACTGTATTCAGATCATATCGTCTGATGAAAATTTTAAAAAAATTCCAAAATAGTGTTCTGCCCACAGAGGAGACTTTGAGGCTACTTCGCTCAAGTTTGTGGAAAAAGTTCTTGAGTTCTTGAAAACTGGTTTTGCAATGATACCTCACATTCCTGCTGGAGGCACTTTAGCAAAAGCTTTTTAGAAATCACTGATAAGCAAGTAAAAATTACAGCTCAGAATGATGTTGACCTGCAGCTTCCCACTGTATGGCTTATTGGCAGTGCAAATATAATAGTAAGAGTTGGAAAACAATTTTGGGGAAATATTGAGAAACCTCTGACCATTGAGCTAGGTGGAGGTGTCTACAGATTTCCTTACTGTAATGACACTGGAGAAATCAGTGTCTTGTAGATTTTTAGGATTTGGTGCTCTTTCACTTCCTTCTAACTATTCATAACTTCTTTCTTTACCTGAAGCAAGTGAGTTTTAGATTAAGCATGAAGAAAACTCTTTCCTGCCATCAGGATGGTTGTGTGCAGGTAGAGACTGCCTAAGGAGACTGCTTTAAAAAGAGATTAGACAAAAATCTCCCAGGAATGAATAAGCTGTAACTGCTTTTGCCTTTGGGGAGGAAGATGGACTGGCTGACCTCTTGAAGTCTTTATCAGCCTTATGTTCTATGATTTTTTGAACCTTTTTTTTTCCTTCTTCTTGAGCCCTAATAGTTCTTGGGTTAACATGTTTTTCTTGAGAAAAAAACCCCCAAAGATCTTTGAAATTCTATATTCTCCACTTTATGGTCTTTACTTATTGATTATTTTTCTAGCCAGTAAACCCATTTATGTACCTTTGCAAGTGTCAGAATAGAAATATCTGTATTTACCCACGGCCAAGGTTACAAGCTAGAGGTGTTGGTGAGTGTTTTGGGAAAGCAGTCAGCTGAAGGAGAAGATGATCCTGCTGGTATGAGGATGGTAAGCAGAAGTTCACAGGGCAGAACTGGGAAGGTGTTTTTGACTACGAGTAAAGCAAGAATTTTCTGTTAGCAATGGACTTATATCTGCTTCAACTAAAAAGAATGAAAATCCTTTTGCTTTCTCTTGGGACAGCTTCACAACTATGAGGCTTGACCAAAGGAAAACTAACTAACAGCGAGCTTGCCTGTTGGACATCATGAGTTTTGGGACAGATGTTGCTGGTCTGGCATGAAGGACAGCTGAGAATGCCGTTGTGTTTCCTCGAATGCCATCTGAGCTGAGGCGCTCAGTTCCTTCAGTACTGGAGCATATTCCCCCATAAGTGCTGAAATCCATTCTCGTGGCTTTGAGCCGGAGTTGTACAGCACTTTGTATTCAGAATGCTGTACTGACATGAGGTGATTCATCTTCACAACACCTCTGTGTAAAAATTATCCTCAATTTAGAGACAAGAAGAGAAAACGACTTTCTGAAGATTCAGGTTGGGAACTATTTCTAATTGCCAAACTGCTCGCTTCTTTCTCTTTCAGACAACATGACATGAGTTTGCAGCCAGATTAAACAGTGGAGATGAACCAAAGGCAGAGATCCATAAGGAGTTCAAGGTGATACTGGCAAACTACTGTGATGCCTCCTCCAGCCACCTAGAAACAAAGACTAGACAAGAGTAAGGGAATAAAGACAGGTATTTATTTGAAGGGCCTTCAAGGTACACCCTGGGGGAGCCAAAGGCTGCTTCCAAAAATTGGACCCCAAGATGGACGACAGGTCACGAGTTCTTCACACTTTTATAGGTTTGGATCATTTGCATATCAGGGTTAATTCTCCAGTTAAAGCCCCAGTTTAGCGATGTAACGTCCCTCAGCTTGCTGCCTCTTAGAATCTTTAGTTTACACATTTTGGGCCTAAAAACAGCCTGGTTGTCCTTGAAGGCAAAGCCTGGAGAGGCTTTGTTATGTCTACCTAGTACAAGAGAGTAGGAATTACAGGCTACAAGGAACTTCAGAGTTACACTCTAAGCAGTACAGAGTTTGAAAATATAAAAGTTAAAACCTAAGGCATCACCTGCAGCTTAGGTCTTCTGACATGCAATAATAGCAGAACTTGGAGCTTTCTGTCATGAAGGTTCATATACAATTCTGGCTAATTATCTCTCTTATTACTATGTGTCTTCTGTCAAAGGCCCTTTAGGCTATCAGGTATCCACTTGCTATGGATTTTACTGAGGATCCTTGGCTGGATATAGTTAAAGGCCACATGAGGTACCCCTTCCCCTCTAACAGATGCTAGCAAGGACACTTACTGGTGATGCAGAACTAATGAGTCCTTGGTGGGAGGTCACTGTGGACTTGCAGCAGATGTTTGCTGTGTGTAGCAGGCCTATTCCCCTTTTTGGACAGTTTTGAATGAAGCCATGGACTACTTCAGAAATTTCACACATGGACATTGCTGCAAAGCAAATTAATTGTAATTTGTTACTTTTTTCAGGGTTATAGTCCATGGAATCTACTGACTTTAGGTAGATTACCTAAACTTATTTATACCCGCCCCCCCAGGTGTCTGTGACTGGATTAGCTACAACTAACATTGATATTGCTGGTGTTGTAGCTACAACATAGAGAGTGTCAATGGATAAAGGAATGTTTGGCAAAAAACCACAAAAAACCCTAAAGACAGAAATAAAGGTCTGATCCAAAGTTTATTATGAGTAACAGAGAGAATATTTTGAGTTGCAGTAGTTTTGGATCAGGCCATTATTTGATATATTCTACAGCAAACCAACTAATGGGAAATATTTTTAAAATCAGTTTTCAGATTTATTTATTTTTAATAATGAATCAAACAGAGTTAAAGTGCATGCTGACTTTGACATTTATACTGATTTGTATCTTTTTAATTGAAAGTGAAAGGCTAAACGATGCGCCTACTGCATACCTCAAACTTGAGCAAAGAGAAGTCTTGAGGAAGAATGTTGATGTTTTTATTCTATTTTTTTTTTTTTTGGTGGTGTGTGGTTCTTTTCTTGTTGTTTGTTTGTTTTCCTTACTTTCATGACTGCCAGACAGTTAACAACCCCTTCTGATCTACCATCTTCTAATACACTGAGATGCTTTTTTTTTCCTTAAGTGTAATGTGCGCTTTTTTTCTGTTTCAGGGTAAGAATCCAGGAAGTTTCTTAGCAGTTTTTTTTTTTCTTTTTAAGGAGTTCAATGACTTTTTTTTTTTTTTAATGCCTGGCCAATTGCCACAAGAGGCTTATGCAGTTATCAGTTGGTTGAAGTGTTCAGCATCCTCTTTAACTGCTTTCATTATGGAGGTGGTTAGGGCGTGCCAGTGAAAGGAATCTCTCTATTAAGGACTCATATATTTGTTATTTATTAGGATGGTTAGGAGGGAGCAGGCTGCATTGTCCTTTCAATTCCCTACACCAGCAGGAAAAAAGAGCTTCAGAGAAAAGCAGGCAAGTAGTGGGGTTAAAAGGTGTCTGATGGGAAGCTGATTGTCTCCTTGCTCTCCCATCAGAGAAGAGGACCTTCTCAGGCAGAAAAATTTCACAGAGCTTGAGGGCACAGATTGATGAATGAAACCTGCTGCAGCTCTCTCTAATTGTGTAGTGCAGGAGATTAGCTCTAAGGAAATGCTCATGGACTCCCAATTTAGGGATATTCTTGACATATTGAAGGGAAGATGGAAATGAGAGATCTACTCCCAAGGCAATTGGCTCTGTCAGCAATTTTGGATGAGCGCTACCATTAACCCATTACAGGGGTGTTTTGGGTGCAGATAGAATATTTTATTTCTTCCACCCTCTTTTCTTTTGATGTCCTCTGGAGAGGATCTCCTCCTCCTGTGTTTAAACCAACACAGGCTATGGGAACTGTGTCACAAATTAAATGTTGTAACAAACGTGTAACAAACCTAAACCACTTGAGTTTTGGTTTGTCACTCTGCTGAATTTCACACCCATATGGAACTTCTCAGGACCAGACACAGTAGGAAAAGGTGTCAAATATTCCTGTTTCGAAGATCTATATCTCCATTACTTGAATAAAGGAACAGTTGTTGTCAGTTGTTAGTAGTTTGAACTGTTATGGTGAAACAAGGCTGACTTCACTCAGTGAAAACAGTGTTTGCAGCAGTAATAATTTTTAAAAATCTGCAGTTTGGTGCTTAATTTAACTTTGCTCTGGATACATATAAAATATTGTACTGCAATAAAATGAACTCCAGCACCAGGAAGGACGTGGAGCCCTGACCATAAAGCTCTGCATGCAGGCTGTGTCATGTAAGATACTGCATCAGGAATATTTAAAAACTGTTCATGAAATAAAAATGATTGAACTCTCAGTTACAGTCTTGCATCAGAAAAACACCTCATACTTGCAGAGGTGACTTGAAGTCTCAATGCTTGCCCACATTTTTTCTGGTCTTTGGGGACTTCTTGAGCTTCCAGAGTAAACCATGAATTTTAGAAGAGTTCCTTACAGGATAAAGCATATTGTATTTTCTGCTGAGGACTAGAAACCGTAGAAGGATGCTATTTCAGCATTATTCAGGATCACCTAGGTGGTCAAAAACTGGATTGCCCCAGACTGCCAGAGGAAAAAAAACCTGTGTTTTGGGATGTGGAGTCTGGAGACCAACATTTGGGTTGTGAAAGTCTCTTCCAACATTTAAAGTTATCTACCCACCATCACTTTGACATGTCCTCTAAGAAAGTTCCTGATGTATTGTTTGTTTGCTTCTGGACATCAAATATGTCTTTATATTTTTTTGGTGTTATTTTCAGTATTACTTAGGTTTGTTAGAAATGACATAAGTCTGGTTCTAGGCAATTGATAGTTAAACACCAACATTGGTCTGTGCCATCAGAAGCACCTGGAAATCCCAGTGATTTGACCTGAACTCTTCAGATGACCTTTCAACTGATATATTGAGAATTCAGTGATCTTCCCAACCTCTCTACTTTAGAGTTTCTCCCCTCTTTTGCTGTTCCATGTGGGAATGAAGATCCCAAGAAGAGGAAGGAGGTGGTTTCTATTCAGTCTGTACTGATGTCCTATCAGCTTTTTCGTTCATTTCTGGTATTTTTCTCTGACAAACGAATAAATGATCATCCAGTCTTTTGGCAACAAAGGCTTAAGCTCTTAAAACACATCCTGCCTAGTAGTAAAAGGCCTGTTATTCAAAGGGCACTTTCCAAAACAATTAGTACTTTAGTAGCTATGTGTTTGTCTTAATGAGTGCACTCTGGCAGTCAGAGGAAACAGCATAAGCTGATACCTAGAGATGTAGGCTGACATAGGCAAATTAGCAGTGCCAGAAGTCAGTTACTGAATGTACTGCACATCCAAGAGGTTTATTTTAATGAGTGAAAAGCTCTAGGTATGATTCAGAACAGCTTAATTTTTGTTTTCTCCCCAAATGTCCACCCCCTTTTGTATTTTCATTCAGAAGGCCTCGTACCACTCCTCTACTTGTGATAGTTTATGCTGTATGGGTTGCATTCAGGTCTGGTTTGACTTGCTGAACTGGCACCAGAGACAATTTTTCATAAAGTCTCAGACTTACTTCATTGCTGTTGCTGATGTTTGAAGTCAATGTCCTTATGATGTAGGTAGGTCAGCTGATGGCATTTTGATATAATATAGATTTCTTTTTAAAGGTTTCAGCAGGTTTTTCTTTTCCCGAGATAGATCACAGTGAAGGCTGGTGGTGTTGAAGAGGAAGAGGCACGGGATGCAATCTCTGAGTATCCAGCAATAGGTGTCATGATGGAAGTTGCTGGCTCTCAAGCATATGTGGTCCTGATTTGGATAACAAGCTGGAACTTGACTGCAGGTTAGGTGATGAGGAGTTAAAAACTATTTCCATGGTCTCTTTGACAAGAATCCAGCCTGTGGAGCATTTCAAATCTGATCAAAACCACGAGTCTGTTCCTGAGGACCTTGAGTATGGCACTGTGAATAACGAGAGAAAAAACCCTCTCTAGCAATGATACTTGTGAAACACTGAAATACATTGCCTGGGGGATGCGTGGGCTCTTCTTTGCTAGGTCTTACAGAACAGGATGGACAAGCATCTGCCAGAAATGACCTATGCATTCTGTCCTGCCTTGCGGCAAGGTATGGACTGGCCTCCTCATCCTGTATTTTTAATGGGTCCCTACACACACAGGCTGTTTGAAGTTTGTTTTGGATCTTGCTTGGGATCTATGTAAGTTTATCTTGTCCTTTTTTTTTCCTGAAGGTTTGCACTTCTCTGAAGGTTTATCAGTGCACCCTACAATTCTGTCTCCAGCTGAGTATCTGGATAAGAATCAAACCTCTTCTCTAAGCAGTAACTGTTCGGTGTTAGCAGTGTCCCCAGCTTTTTATGGCTGCTGTTTGAACAACTCTACCAGTGGCTGTTGCAGGGAAAAACAAACATGCTGCCTATCTTTAAAAAAGGGACAGGAGAGAACATGGGCAGTTAATGCTCAGTCAACCTAAATTTGATCTTCAGAAAGATATTTGACCAAGCTGTTAATCAGCATGAAAGTACCTAGGGGATAACAAGGGACAAGCTGGAACAATCCCAAATTTTTCCTGAGTAACTCACACTGGACTTGTCTGGGTTGTTTTTATTCCAGCAGATAGCTGATAGAGGGGGAAGCAGTAGGTTTTGACATTTATTACATATGTGGCATGATAACAGCATCGAGTTCTCGTAATTGCAGTAGAAAAACTTAGACTGGATTGAACTGCAAGGTGATGCAAAGTCTGGATGGACACACGCCGTGGACCAGAGGTTGGACAGTGGCTGGGCTTACCACATGTATGAAAAACACATACACTGTGCAGATGTAAATGGGGCAGAAGATAGAAATTCACAGATCTGCTCAATCTACCACCAGATAATTTCACAATAGGATAGAAAAAACACAGAATTATTTATCACTGGTTTTCTGTCAGATTGGATGGACATAACATATGCAGTCATACAGGGGTCTGTTCTGTGGCCGGTACTATTCAAGTTTCCCATTAATGGCTTGTCTGATAGAACAGAGAGTACACACATTAATTGTGAGGGGTGGCTAGCACTGCGAGGGCAGGAGCAGAATACAAAACGATTTTCTTAAACTGGAGAAATGATCTGGAATCAATATGATGAAATTCAATAAAGTCAAGTGCACAGAATTATACTAAAGAAGAAAATATCAAAGATACAGATAAAAAAAGTGATGTAAACTGACTAGGTACAAATACTACGACATCATGCTGATAAAGTGGTAAGGCTTCAGCCTGGAAACTGGGTGCAGTTTTGGGCACACAGTGATTTGAGAAAGGATGAGAAAAATCAAAATGCTGAAAGAAAATTTAACCTGTATTCAGTGTGAAGTGGACAGAGATTGTTTACCCTATATGAAATATATGAAGGAGGGGAATAATAACAGCTTCAAACGTGGGAAAGGTTGTTATAAAGAGGACACTGGTAAGTTTTTTCTGCATGTGTACCCAGGGTTTGCTCTTCATCACCGCAGACGTAGGTTGGTCATCAGCTGTGAAAACAGCTGTAACATGATCTGTAAGGAACCTCCAGAGTGTCAGTAGTGGGATATTTGTCTGAAGTGGTTAAACAGTTGTCCAAAACACATGGGTTTGGTTTACTCCAGCCTGCCTCAGGTCTGAATGGGCTCGATTACCTGTTGAGGCCTCTCCAGCCATGTGTTTCTAGGAATGGGTGGCTGAGAGCTGCTCTACAGGAGTTGCCTGGTCAATTGAATAACCCCTAAGTGATGGACTGAGGTTCTGAGAATCCTGCAATAGGTCAAATGGTTTATTGAGGTTTCTCCCAGCCCTCAGCTTCTGGGATTATGCACTCAGTGGATGTTTCTAAATGCTGTGCTGAATGTACAGCAAATGTACATTTGCTGTCTGACAGTGGACTTTGTGATGGTCAAGGCTGAACTTGCCTTTAGGAGAGCTGTTCTGCTAGAACAGGCATCAACATGCATCTTGCAACCCCTGCTCACTTGGCATTTTGGGTTGCACATTCTGTCATGCTGAAACAAAGAGGTTCCTCCTCTTTCCCTAAATCCCATGCATACAAACCAGCAATTTCCATAGCACAGACATTCATCCAATCTGTTATCTTGGCAGACACCAATGCCTTTCTACTTTGGAGGGAGGAAATCTATCCCATAATACACCTGTGCAATATATGGCAATGGTGATTTTGTTGCTAACCCCCACAGCAATCAGTTTATGCCCTCAAGCATGAGATTTGATTATCCTTGTCATTATCTAAGCTACAAATGTTATTAGCAGCCATAAAATTGTCCATTAAAGTGAGAGGAATTACTTGCCTGCACCAGGGGGAGAACAGATAATTTACCACACAGATTTGAGCCCAAATGCACTTTTTTTTTCTCAGAAGAACCCTCTAAGGCTTTGTACAGTCTCCATTTTTGCATTTCAAAGCCTGCTTCCCCCTCCATGGCCTTCAGGTCTGGGTCTTTTATCTTAACAGTGACATAGATACCTCCTGTGGAAATAACCTCAGAGATCATGACCACGTATTTCCTCTATGTTCCATAGCTTGAATGAATGCTTCCCTAATTCTGGAAGTGAAGATGCCCAAGTTTTGGTTGGGTTCCATATTTTCTAGACTTCAGCACTGGTCTGAACTTCATTTACACAAAAGCAATTCTGGATGCCTTGGGCTGACTTGGCACCCATGGACTGACTGTGCATCACTAGTTGAGTGTAGGATCAGTTGATTTGCTCCTAGCAGGGCCATTTTCATAGGTTTTCTTGATCTTGCAACGCTAGGTTTTTATGAGAGGAAGAAGTGATGTATCACAGGGGCCAAGAAAAGATGCTGTGTCTGAGTGGGTGAGATCCAGGGTAGTGTCTGAAAAATTTCTTTGTCTTCCCTGGGACTGGCTGATTCATCCCCTTCCCACCACCCTGTTAATTCCTGTTCATATATCAGTTCACCGTAAAGCTGCATTTTTATTCCCATGTGGTATTGTGTTCCCACTCCCTTCCAACAACAGGGAGTGGGAGAGAACACCTACAGCTTTCCCAACAGACAAAAATGGTGGATCCTGACAGACTGGAACAGATTCTGATCACAGTTTTTCTCTGTAAATCCTGCGGAACTCGGTTGTTTTGGTGTATTTGTTGACTTTAAACTAAGATAAATGTGTGCAGAATGTGGTCTGGAGAGCCTGTATTTTGAAGGAAGCATCTCCTCCTACTCACCCAACAAATTTACACACACACAGTGTAGCATCGATATTAGCTCCTGTAGCAAATGGAAAATAAGTCAGTAGCCTGAAAGGAATGGGAAATGTTCTCAAACAGGGCTTAAAAAAGTAAACAAACATCATATAACCAGCAAAATCAATACAGTTCCATATTAGCCATTACAGATATCTCTGTCTTTGTCTACATCCTACTGTGCACATTTCAGTGCTGTGGAAAATGTAGAACCCTGGGGACCTAATTTCAGAACTTGGAGATGGTGTATTGAATGCAAGGCCTGGGATAGAAGGCCTGGAAGAGATTTATGTTAAATAACAGAAGAGGTTTTCCCCTTGAACCCCTCAAAAGAGCATTAACTGAGTCAAAGAAATGTAAATATATATACAAAATGAATATATATTAATGGGTGTTACAACATTAATAGAAACAACTCCTCGAAAACTTTTTTTTTCTGAGTCACCTCCACTAACTTAAGAAATGACTTTGTGAGAACTAATGTTAGGTTCAGGATGCCCTAGAAGAGACAGCCTTTCAGCTTTCTGCATTCTAAAATCTTGGTCTTCCTTAGCTTCTCTTCTGCTTGGAGGAAGTTCGAGATGGAGAAATGTCCTTATGCATTGCAGCTTTTGCCTCATGGCCTTCCTTTACTCTTCATGTCTTCCAACACAATCAGTAGTATTCAAGCTATTCTTGTGGGCTTCCCTACTGAGTTCCTTCAAGCCAAGCTGCTCTTGGCTGCTGAAAGCATTCCCTCTTCTCTTGTTCCTTTGAGAACTTGATATACCTATTTATCCAGGAAGCAAGAGTCGAGGCTGCAGACTAAGCAGGTGGTTGATGCTGTTCCTAACTAGAAGAGCACATCTCAGTGGAAGCTGTGTGAGATTTAATAGGAGGAAATGCTCCTGTGACCCAGTGTCATTCTTTGGTTGCTTGTCTAAAATTGGGGGAACATCCTGTGTCTTTTGGATGGTGAATTTTGCTTCCATTCATGGTGCAGAGCTCTTTGCCAAGGAGAGGCTGGAAAGATTTCCTGCACAGCACATTGGTAGAGACTTTGAAGAAGAGGAAGAAGTTGGAAACAACTATTAGGACAAAATGGACCATTGCTTGGAATCCTACATTCAGGTGATTTCCTGAAAGAGAAATGTTTGGGTTTTGGTGGTCTTTGGTCTTCTGGAGTTTTAGTTCCATGTATCACTAAAGCTGTGCTTGCTCACTGAGTGTGCTGGAGAGCCACAGGTGCTGTGCCTCCCTGTGTTTGCTTTTCCATTGGAAAGATAGTATTATCTGAAATATAGATTGATTGATAGACAGATGGATAGATAATTTATTTTCTTTTAATGTGATGTGCTCCAACCCTTTTGGAAGTGTCTGTAGGCCCTCTGGGAGGTCCACAGCCTCTCATCCTGAAGGGGACACAGAAGGTTCTTGTCTCTCCTCTGCCTTCTATTCCACCTCCCTGCAGTGCTTGATGTTGATCTCACTGCTCAGAGTGCCTGCAGCATGCACGAGACCCAGGGGCCTGGGTTTCTTGTCTCTTTAATGGCATTCTGTGAGCTTGTGTTCAGAGAGAGAGACAGAAAGATCAAAGGCTGTGCAAGTGCACTGTGCTTGATTTTGCTTACACCAATACAAATTGATTGACTTCACCGAGTTATGAGGGATTTACAGCTAGGGGAGAACAGATTCTGACCTAATGGCTCCAAAAGAGGCTTTTCTTGGATGAGCAATGTAATTAGAGCACTGGAACAGACAGATTTCGTGACTCATCTGTGGGTCTGCAGTCTTTTCTTTGCTTCTAGTAGGGTGTTCACTAATGTCACCACACTTTCATTTCACCCGTGGGCTGATCTAATGAAGGACCAACCTTTGCTTGAACAGAGATCTCTGTTCAGCTGCAAAGCATCCTCCGATCTTCATGTCACTGTGAAGACTTCAAGCTTAGGACCAGACACTGGGGTAGTGGAAAATTTCCACTCTCTTCATTTGTTGTACTGAAGCAGAGGATTAAAATAACTAGAAGAATCAAAGCAAGGCCAGGAAGATGACTGAGTCCACTTACCAGTCTGAAATATGTGTCCTAGCGAGGGGCAAAATCGTCAGGCACATGAGCCAACATCAACCTGCTCCGTATATCCAGCTGGAAAACATTGCATGCCTTTTGAAATCATAAAGCTGCTTTTCACAGCTGGTTGGAGATCTGGGGATGAAGTTTTTTTGTTAGAAGATACTGCTTCACTGAGACTGCAAGACATTCATTTGGGAAATTTTGTTGAGAACATTTCCCAAGTTTGGGGATGAGGAGGTGGTCATGGTTAGTATAAGAGGGACCTGGCATGTATTTGGGGAGGACCGGAGCTGAGCACAGTCACAAGGCTCGGGCTTGTATCTTCCAGGTGTCTGGGGGCTATGTTGGGCACAAGGGCCTGGCAGAGAGGTGACAGCACTCAGGATATGGAAGTGGTGCAGTTCTGGCTGCTGGTTCTCCTTCGGTCCCAGTGCAACAGGAGCTGGAGTCAGGGGGCAGCTGTTGCAGTTTGGCTGGTGGCCATGACTGTGACAACAATAATGCCAGGGTGTGCCAGGGCAGAAGCTGTCACCCTGCTGTGTGTATAGTGCCACCTCTTTCTCACCCACCTCTCATTTCAGCTGAGCTTGAACTGTGAGACCCCTCCAACACAGTAGTTTCAGGAAAGAGTGGGGAAGCAGTGGTGCAATGGACTGGAGTTTAGCACGGGGTGGGAGAGGTGAGACAGTGACGTCGTATCTGGCATCAGCTGGTTCCTTCAAAAAGGCTGGGGGCCACTGACATGGGGAACTCAGTGGAGGTGCCTACCTTACATGCAGCCTTGTCCTTTGTGTCTGTGTGCTCTCTTCTGAAGCCTTCCAGGTGCCAGAGTGCATCTGCACTCCAAAAATCACAACCTACTGCAGCCATTCCTCTGCTAGATTTAGTCCTCTGAAGTGGGTTGCTGCTGGTGTGGTTCACATTCAGCACAGACTGTAAGGCCCACCTGGGAAGAAGGTGAACTTGTACGTGCTGAATCATGTGCCTCACCTCTTGGCAGTGACAATAACACAGCTATATGTGCAATTGGATTTGATGTCAGTTTTTTTCTGATTTGCCACTCATTGAAACTGAGAGCCAGTCATGATGATTGGTCCTGTCCTTGGATTCAAGCCCTGCTGCACTGGGCTCCATACCAGCATGAAATTCAGAGTAATTTCAAAAAAGTGTCTAGAAGATCACAGAACTAAATTTTCAAAAGTAGGTTTTGCACTTAGGAGGCTGCTTTCCAAGCCAAGGAGCCTCATACCTGCCAAATAGGGGTTTAAAAAACAGGTTGGTTGGAGTGTGAAGTCATTGAAGAACATGAGAAAAATATGCCTTTCAAGACAATTAATAAAAAAAGGAATACAGGTGCCTCGTAACTCCAGATCCTTTGATAATCCACTTCTTCAGCTATCTGTCACAAAACATCCCTAGGAAGATTTTTCTCTCCTGTTACACCTGAGAAGTAAGTCACCATGTGGAGTATTAATGAAAGGTACCGTCTCTTGCACATTAAAGCTGCTCTTTCTGCCTGCTGACTTATGAGGTACCGACTCATGTTGATTTTCACTTGATGAATACCTGTAAAACACAGGAGTAAGTCTCTGCCTTAGAGAAATTTCTGTTGCTTTGAGACAGGTCACAAATGAGTGCAACAAGTAATAGGATGGAGGGAGAGGAAAATAATAACAGTTATATTCTGCTAATTGCTCTTAGTTCCCACCACCACTGGTCAGATGAAGAATTTGTCCCAGGAAAGATACTGGGCTTGTGGGTTACTTCAGGGACATGTTCTGCATCCAAGAAGCTGTGAGGAACAATGCCCGGAGACGTGTTTTGAAGAAGCCAAAAAATTGTAGTCCCAGCTAACACAAATGGCATTGCAAATGGGGAACTGGGTGATGAGAAAAGGGAACTGGGAAAGGTGGAACAGGGTTGTGTGGTCATGAAAAGCTTGAAGATGCGGGAAAAGGAGGAGTTAGTAGAGAGGAAAGGGTGAAGTTCTTGAGGTATTGTGCTGCTCAGAAGAGAAGTATTGGCCTTGGTTTGCTTTAATGTTTTTTCCAAGATAGGTGAGGATATCCCGCCTGAACAGGGTAGCCTGCAGGTATAGAACATCCCAGCTTAAACAAGTGCAGTTTAGAACAGTCACAACTTGATTGACCTTCCCTGGGATGCTGGTGGTAATAGGACTTGGCTGAGGGTTTTCTTTATGCCTTGTGTGATTGTAGGGATCTGGATGCAGGGTGCACTGTCCTTTCTGAAAGAGTCTGAAGCCACGTATTTTTAAGCCTCCAGAGAGAAGCACTACCATATGTCCCCGGGCTATTTGCACCTCACAGCCATCTATAATATGGTCTAATACAACATAAGAGGTTCACACAGCTCACAAAGCTCCGGTAGAGGCAGGATTGAAGCATCTCAGCACTGTTTTGCCTGAACCTACAAGTTTTGTGTGCTCTCTGCACTGGTTTTAGCATCAGCTTCATTAGTAGCACAGTTCTTTTTAATGGTTACCAACACTTTAGCAAACTTTGGGGTTAAAACTATGATGAGAGAGTCATAAAACTCTTTGTGCTGTTCTGACCTGTGGAGGTATTTGGCTGTGGGAACAGTTATACCTCAGCAGGATTAGATAGTGTAGAAATGCTAGACCTATGTCATTAAAGCCATCGATCAATAATCTGCAATCCTAATTTTCCAACCTCAGAGGTTTCTTAATGACTTCAGCTGAAATTTGTGGACACCTTCCAGCTCTGGGTATTTTGAAACAGACCTCTGAGAAGGGAAGCTGCTACTGCAATATGTGGCAGACATGCTGATGCTTCTGTTTTCAGCCTGGGGCAGGGCCACGCAAACCTTTCTGGAGCTGTTCTCTAGGTTAAACCACACTCGGGGAGCGCTAAATATTGTCACTGTTTCTTGTGTGACCGGACAGAGCTGAATTACCTTGGGGAAGAAGGAACCGGCCAAATCCACTCTCGCAGCCGCACCGCCCCGGAGAAGAATTTTGATTGTGAGCAGCACAACTCCAAAGTGCCTGTGATGTTCAGCTGCCGCCAGTGCAATGCTGAGGCAGACGTGCCGCTTCCTCCCTGGATTGTGTATTTTGAGCACGTTTCAGTAGTGCTCCGAGTTAACATTTTTTTTCTCTTCCTCTACAGTGCCAGTCATTGCCTTTTCTTCATTTTAGTGATTAATTGCTCTAAATACTCCTGCTCCTGGACTGCAGGAGTACAATTTCTGCGCTGTATTTCATCTGAACTTGCTATGCAAGTACAGGCGAACTTGGGGGAGTGCACACACCCACGTCTTGCTAGGTAGAGATGGTTGCCAAAAGGACACCAAGTAAAAGAACAGTTAGTTCTTAAACAAGGGTATAATCTAATAAGAGAAAAAAAAAAGAAAATTACATACTGGAATCTTCAGTGCCTTTCCCCTCCCCCCAGTTTCAAAATTTACAGCTAGTACAACCCCTGACTAGAGCAGTGATTTAAATATATATAGGCATCTGTGCTTCTAAGAAAAGGAAGTGTGTCTGTTTGGGGAGCTGTGTGGAATGAGTTGGTGGATCTCAGTCCAACTTCTGGCAGACAGGTTTTCACATCGCTCAAAGTCACCCTCTCTCCCAGCCCCCCTCCAGGGCTTGTGCCAAGGGCTCTTTATCTATTCCTCATATGATCCCACCTGCCTTAGCATCTTCTGCAGAGATGAAGAGCTCCTCATGTTCCATTGTGTCCCTTCTGGGCCAGCACTGTCAGCCCTGCACGTGGAGGGTAGGGTTGGTTGTGTTCTCAATTCTCCCCAGTGTGGCTGCTCCTTTGCATCTCCCTCCACGTGATCCCCATGTGTTAGACACTTTTAGCCATCCACATGACTGGTTTTGCTTGGCATGTGGCATCATCTTTTCATCGTGCTGAAAAGAGGCCAGCTAGAAGGCACAGCAGTGTCCTGTGCCAGGACCACGGCATGGCTGCTGTCACAGATGTGCTGACACACACCTCTCCTGGGGCCGCTCTGCCAAATATATCAGGACCCTGGAATTTGTCTGGGGTGTTGTTGCACAGTGCTTCTTCACCTTTTCTATACCTGGCTCTGTTTTGTTACAGGCAAAAAGCTTCAGGGCTTGCGACAAATTTAGCAGCTCAAAAATAGATGGCTAATTTGTACTGCCTGGACTTTACAATTTCCTTTTCAGCTCCTGGGTGGAAAATCCATGGTTTGCTGCTGGCCCCCTTCACCTCTTTTTAGGATGTCCAATGCCAGGATCCTCAATCTGGTCCTGTTTATGTGCTGCCTTCCAAACCTCACTGTGTGAGTTACTTGCAAAGCTGTTGCTATGCCTGGGTGTATTCAGCTGCTTTAAGGATCCTCTCTCGTGCCCCTTGAAATGCACAACAGCCCATTCTGATGGCAGCCATACTCTTCAGGCTGAGTGCTTTTACCTTGACTCCAAAACTTAAAAAGGAAATGTTAATTGCTTTAGTGGTGTTATTGTTGAGAAAGGCACACCAGGCTGAGTAGCTCAGAAAGATGAGTCCTGTTGCTGATAAGGGAGAGAACAATCTATGTGAGTCTGTGAAAAGTCTGCAGTGCCCAGGGCAAACTCAGAAGTGGAATGAGAATATCTCAGTGATTGTCTTTCCTTGTTGCTTTTGTCTGGAGATGGCAGAGCTGACTGGCATCTCAGGGCTGCGTTTTTTCTGCAGTGATTTGTCACAGACTCTGGGCTGCCTCCGTGAGCTGCTGCCTGTGCTGCTTTTCCCTGTGGTGGCACGTGGCCAGCTGGAATGGAAATGCAAAGGGAAGAGGGAAAAGAGACTCTTTAGGGAACACATAAGTTACAGGAGTCATCAAGGACATGGGCAAGGTGCATGCTTGCTCTTCTCCTAGACTGGGAGGTGCTGTGGGTGGAACAGCAAAATCAAATTCAATAGTCATTCAGCCCTGGGGGTTGAGTAGGTCTGGAACAGGTGGCACAACTCTCTGGGAGCCTGGGTCCAGAACCAGGGCATACTACTCCAGGAAAATGAGAGTGCCCCAACAAGTTCCTTTTCCCAGCTCCCATCTGTCATAAAGCCAAATCAACATGTCCTTGTAGTTGCTGGTGGTTTGAGCTGTAGGTGATGTGTCTCCATGTTTGGGGCTGGCTCTCTTTGGCGCTCAAGTGACCTTACCTACACTCTTCTGGTGCCTCTGCTGTTTCATTTCTTTTTCCTTTAATTTTTGTGAATTTTTGAGCTTTTCCAGTCACAACAGCTGCAGTTTGGCATGTAATGCAGAACCATCACTCTTTTATCAACTCAACACCTAACACACATTAGACATCCCCAGGATCATTACTTGGAGCAGGAGAAGGTGGGGAATGAGCACTTTCTCTGTTTGCTGTTAAAAATGCGCCTTTCTATCAGCATGGATCCAGCGAGAGGAGAAGTGAGGGAGTATGTGATGCTGTGGAATGGTGATCAGATGAGGAGGAAGCCTTTGACTGTTTTTTGTTCCTTGAACTGATTCTGGATTTTTTAATTTGAATAAAATACTGTAACAGTCATGGTAACCACATCTTCCAAGCCCGTGAGACAAAGTTTTGAGTTTTACTCTGTAAACTTGACACACAAAGTATGCACATTGCTGTACCTCTGTTCTGGGTGCCCCAGGACCATTCTGCTTCTACCCTTAATTTGACTGTGTCCAGTGTCCTACAAGTGAAATAGTTATTAGTGTCTCCTTCTTCCCCTGCGCGTGCAGTCTGCCCTGAGAATGAATCCTTTCCTTGTCTTTTGCTGCATTTGTGGAGCGTATAATGTGTAGATGCTTGGCTGGGGATTTAAAAGCCCAACTCAAATCCAGTGAACTAATGTGTTATTTCAATTTCTGTATGCACCTGTTATTGTTCTCCAAATTCCTGGATTTTTTTTTTTTTATAAATTCATGCTCATTCTCCCCAAAGAGGTTTTAATGGGAAAGAGAAAATTACGGTAGACAGCCTGTAAAAATCCAGACACTTAAGAAAGAGCAGCAACCTAAATTATCATCTCAAGTTATTGCTCTACTGTGTTAGTGCTTACACTACAAAGTGCTTTGAGCTGTGAGGAAGCAGCTGGTCTGGAATAGTGCAGCTGATTGTTATCAGGTAGAACCAGAAATGCCCCATTATGTGGTAGGCAGTAATGGTGGTCTTCTGCATGAGAGCATGGTGGAAGTGCTCTTGCATCAGAAAAATGCCTGGTGTCTCATGTGGCCACAAACCAGCTATAAATGGCATTTATTTAACAGTATCTCCACCTCATACAACAGAATAATCAAAAAGATCATTTATAATCAGTTATTCCTTATGCTGGCTTGCGGGTCAGAAATAAAACAGCATAAAAATTATCCTACTTAACAAAGCACAACAGAAAGAATCTGCGGTTTGTAGAGTAGGAAATAGAGTGGTCTGAGCCAATCTTGGAAAAAATTTAGCCTTGTCATCTGCAGACTTCCAGGCTGTTTTTTTCTTGCTGTAGCACTCACTGATAGACTCACTCCCCATGCATAACTCCTCTTTTTTTTTTTTTTTTTT
>VZRV01000999.1:133170-198633 GCA_013398115.1 Falcunculus frontatus | reverse complement strand
AACTCTATCTCAAACTAACTGCTGCCCTTCTAACCCTCCAAACCCTCCACCGTCCCAATCGGCCTTTTTGATCCTTAGCCCATACTGCGCGTAGCTCATAGAATTTCTGCCTGGGCTCTGATGCTGAAGGGTTATACAGCACATGGTAGGTGAACAGTGATGGCTATTAATAAGAGCCACTTAATGTTTGCTTGAACTATTCAGTAGCCTCTAAAACTGGCCGCTAGCCTGAGACATTCATAATATTCCCAGAAAAACCTGGGCTTCAGGTTTCACAGACAACTGAGAGTATTTAATCCTAGCATGGAAGAATGCTTTTCTTGCCCCGTGGCTTTTTATTCCTGAGTGATGAAGACCATGGCAGTGCTTTAATAGGACTGTGGCAGAATTTGGCTGCTTGGGTTTAACAGCACAGTTGTGATGGTGTTTGCATCAGTTTCTCTTGGTTTTCATATTGGTCTCTTTTTCTGGGATGGTCCTTCTTTGTACCTGTCATGGCTCCAAAGAGAACAGGAGTGGATGGACTAGTTTGGTAGTGAAGACAGTGACTTGGGTGAGATTCATATTATCACTCTGTTAATGACTCTGTAAGATGCAAAGTGAGGAATAAGTTCAAGGGATAGGGAAGGAAATAGTATTTTTGGAAGCTTGATGATGGGATCAAGTCCTTTGTGAATGGAATTCAATCTAATGATGGTGCTTTTCAGCCTGACATTTCATCCTAGTCCGAAGGAATGCTCTATGCCAAAAGTGGTGCATTCCTAAGCAGGGGGGCAAGGGCTGAACTGAGAGTTTAACTAAAAAATACCTTGAAATGACTGTACATTCAATATCTGTCCTTGTTGCTGCAAAGGAATCCATCTGGGCATCCTGCGTGTCTCTCTGCAGAAACAGCAACTCTTCCTAGCACTGAAGTTAAGTACAATCCCAGTGCAGTCAATTTTGTTCCTAAAATGAATGAAGGCTCCTTAATATGTCCCTGAAAATGCTATGGGAATTCAGAAGTGCACTCTGAGTTCTGCATTCTTTGGTAAAATCTAAGCAGGCAGTGAGATAGAGAGAAGAGTGAATGGCTTGTACAGGTCAAGTGGTGGAAACAGGTCTGTCCTCATAAATTTGCTTTAGATGTATGTGTAGGCAGGACAGTGCCTGCTCCTGGAAGAGTTGTTAACTGCTGGGCAGCCCCAGAAGGTAATCTGAATATCTGTCCCATTATTACATCTCCTACAGGAAGTTACCTTTTATGGCCGCTTGTAAGCCAGAGCAACTCTGAAAGGAGCCTAAGAATTTGTTTTAAAAGCTGTGGATCCAGTGACAGGGATCCTGGAGATGGGGGGAGGCAGCTGGCAGGTGAGACCTGATGAGCAGGTGAGGACTCCCCCAGAACATACCCATGGCTATTGAAGTAGGAACTTCGTTACAAAAAATTCCAGGGAGCCAAGTACTGTGTTTCAGCCAGTGTGAAGTCATTTAATACATTTTCCAATATTCTGTGAGCAGGAATAATGTAACTGTAGTGCTTTTTTTTATCCCTGATATTCATCATGAAGATGAAAGCAATGATGTTGTGACTCAGCCAACCTGAACGAGCCTGACAGTTTGTCTCTCTGATGGGCTGGGACCGGGTTATGATGCGGAGCCATTTACTCTTAGCTGGCTTTCAACCCACAAGGACTCCAGAAACATCCCTGGTGAGGTAGAGATTTGGGCACTTAGCAAAAGTTGGTTCTTCTCTAATGGACCAAAAAAAAAAGCCATGAGAAGCTCCTTATTCCTGGTAGAAACATAACATAGAAACAAAGAAGGTGGAGTGGGAAAAATGCCTCATTCTGAAGTGTGTTTATCCATGATAAAGTGCTTCTATAAAAATACTTGGGATTCCAAATTTATTCCCCCTCAATGACTTCTAGGCTGGGTTTTCTCAGTTTTCAAGTCAACAGTGGTTATACTTTTTTTCCCTACTGCCAACCGTATAAACTTAGCTGGGTTCTGGAAATCAAGCAGTGCTTTCTCACTCACAGCTGTTGCCTCCAGTAATATCCTGCAATCAGCACGTGGGAAACATCTTTATTGGTGATACGTGAGCCAGTTTAGATACCAGTTCATTCCCTACCACAGTGACCTTACTGTGCTAAGAATAGTAAAACCCCGTCTCTCTAAACAAAATCAGAAGAACTAATTTGGGCACATGCCACCTTGAGAAAGAAGGAATTGTTTTTTACTTTGACGTGGTGGTAACTGTTGACTTATCTGCTTTTTCCCTGGTTCCCACACTCACATTTAAAGATCCCTGTGATGGGAAGCTGATGCATCTGTGCCTGTTTCGTGGTGAAGAAGAAGGAAAGCCCCTGTATGTATGTATTTAGGTATTATTCCTCTTTTTGGAGGGTTGTATGGAAATTCCCACTTGTACAATACAGAATCTTTAGGTTGGGAAGTGCTGTGTCCTGAAGGCAGCAGCTTGGAGAGTGATTCTCAAAGGTGAGCATGTAAAGGTGGCATTAGATTTCCATTTGTGTCTCTGAGATTTTGGGTGGATGTTTGGGTCTTTAACAGTCTCGTGGGGAGGGGAAGGAGAGTGATTTCTTAGGGTTGTTTCTGATGCAGGTCTAAATCCATTTTGTTCTTCTGAGAGCAAATTCTCAGAGCACTTGCTCCTGATTTTGCTCTGTTCTGGTTTGAGTAAGTTCCTTACGTAGAACCACAGAATGGCTTAGGATGGAAGGTTTCTCTGTTGGGTGTCAGTCCAAGCCTTTCCTCCAAGCAGACCAACTCCTGAGTTAGGTTAGAGCCTCATCCAGTTGTGTTTTGATCATCTCCAAGGCAGATTCTTGCCCAGCTGAGATGGCACAGCTTCTCTGCCCCTGTAGAGTGTTTGTTGCAAAGATTTTTATCCTTAAACTTGAGTTTCTCTGTCTGCAATTTGTCACCATTGCCCCCTGTTTTGCCGTGCACCTCTTGGTCCACAGCTCTCCCTTCTCTTGACCTCCCCTGATGCTCTCACTAATGCAACCCAGTTTGGTTGGCCCTAGTTGCTGCAAGGGCATGCTGCTGGCTCCTCTTCAACTTGCTGTCCACCAGGACCCCAGATCCTTTTCTGCAAAGCTGCCTCCTGACCAGCCGTGATAGTTTTTAGACCCCTAAGGACTGTCTCCAGCCCTTTCCCTTCCAGAGGATCATAGAGGTGAGAGAAAGGGACAGTGAAGCCGTCTGGGTGAATATTAGAAAAAAGGAACGCAAAGCCTTCAGCGAGAGATCTGTCACCAATGCTTCCTTTTGTAGCTGGAGCGATGTTTTTTTCCTCCCTTAGTGTAGAGCTGCTGAAAAATTGCACAGTATCAGTTGTAACAGCAGCATTACAATTTGCAAACATGCTATGTTAAGCAGTTAGTGTGAAGCTGCACGCCGGAGTCTGAAGGTTCCTCTGCTGATTCCTGCTGAATCCTCGCAGATGTCAGACTGTTCTTAGAGACTACGTTTTCATTAAATTAAATCTTTGCTTTTTCTGGGAAAGATTGTTTTCCTCGACAGACTGTTCCACTGATGCATAAACCCAGAGTTGGGAGAGAGCTCCTAATTTTTAGCTGGCCTTTTGTATTTCATAAATTCCATCAGTTCTTGGTAGTTTTACTGTCTCTAGTAAAGCGTTTGCATCTTTCCAATATTTAGAGGCTGCTCCAAAGTCCTCAGTGTAGGTTATATTTAGTCCAAGAATATGTGTAATTGGCTGATTTAATCTCCCCTTGTTAGCCAGTTCTTTCCAACACTGAAATAATTTCTCGTGCCTTTCTTTGGAGTTCCTTATCTCCTACAATTCGTTATCCTTCCTTTCTGGGCCAGGGAGTACTCCGGAGAAGCAATCACAAGTGAGCATTTCGCTTCTCATTTTTTCACCAGGACATTCATGCTGGTTATATTTCATCCGTGATTTAAGTTTTTAATTTTGCCTTTCCTGATGAAAGTGTGAGTGCAAGAGTGGTGCAGTTACATCAGAAAGTGCCACAATGAACAGGGGACTTCTGGAACCAAAAGCCACGAGTGCAGCTGAGGCTGAAGTGGAGGAGCCAAATGCTGGCCGACTACCTCCTGTTTTCCTCTGCTTTTTGGAAGCACGGCTTTTCCCAAACTCAGCTCTACAAACATCAAGGACCATCAGAGTTAAATCCCACAGGCTGACAAGGACTTTGGGGATAGGAGGGTCACAGATTTGCCTCCCCCTTCAGTGAGGGGATGCTTAATGCCTATTCCCTGTAGTCTTTCTGAGCAAGAGGTGTTCAAGGAACTTTGTGTCACTGAGGCAAATGAACACACTCCTCTAGTCCTCAGTGACAATACTGATGGAATTAGATGGGATGGGTGCCGAGTGATGAGGGTAGAAGATTTTGAGGTTGATTAATTCAGAAGCCGTTCAAAATTCCTGAGGCTCTGAGAGATGACACAGGAGCTGGTGGATAATGTGCCACTGACTTCAGTATCACTGCCAGTACTCACGGCCGTGCTTGGGATGCCTTGGGGTGCCTTGGGGTGCCTTAGTCCTCGTGTGCATGATCTCAGTCACAGGCACAACTGGTACAACCCAAAAGAGACCCTGTTGTTGAGAACAACATTGTAGGGGCTGAATGGGCTTTGCTCAGCCCTCCTTTTTCTGTTTATTTCGAGCAAGCTGACAAAACCAGATACCTGCATTTCCAAACTGAATTTCCAGGGGAAGAGGATGCTTTTTGTATCGAGCAAGAGACAAAGGGGACAGAAGGCTGCTTTCCCCTCCTTTCCTAATTTCACGGCAGAGACGGCGAGATGGAGACGGCCCCGTGGGGGGGAACCGCGGTTCCCGAGCTCCCCCCAGAGGCACGCCGGCATCCCGCTCCCTGCCCGCTCCGCCAGCCTCTCAAAGCATCTTTTCTTATTTTTTCCACCTCTTTTTCCTTTATGTCTCTCCCCAGTAAAGCCATAGGTAAGTAAAGATTTTCTGATCTTCAGCATAAATGTGCCCCCTCCTCCATTTCCCCTCTCTATGGGTTCTTTGTAGAATTTTTTTTTTTTTTTTTTTTTTTTTTTTTTTTTGTCGATTATTTTGGGTTTTATTTGTAGAATAAAGTGTCCATTACCACCTGCAATGCAAAAAAACCTACAGCCCCAGGTACTCTCTGGTCAACCAGTTGTCAAACCTGTTGTGGACTCTGGGATAACAGGAAAAAAGCACAACCAAGCGAAAACCCAAACACAAACCAGGAAATAAAATCCCTCAACAATTATCTTAAACAATTTAATCTGCTTTATTTTTGGTGTCAGCTTTTGTAGGAGAAGCTTCAGCTTAAAAGAGATTTGCCGATGGCTGAGAGTGTACAGACACTTGTCATTTAGGCTGCCTGGGTCGGTACAAGCCATCACTGGAGGGAGGGTATAGAAGGCAGGAGGGACATTTGTGCCTGATTCTTCTGTACATCCTCCTGTTGGATGTTCCTATTAACTCTGGATTCCTGGCCAAACCGAACTCCCACTTTCTGGGAGTGCATTCTCATGTTTCTAGGTAACGCTTATTTCTGGCTGAGTTGTTAGGATTTGTGCAGGTTTGAGGGATGTGATTGATTAAGCCTGTGTTTTTCTTCTGGTTTTGCTGGGGGATTTTGGATCAATTCCTCCTACCATCCCACTCCTCTTCCCTTCTTCCCCAGAAGGGTGGTTTATTTTGATAAAGAAAAGTGAGGTGCAGAGAATAGCAACATCAGTTACACTGCAGTGTGGGGACTGTAGGGTCAGCCTTGGGGTTGTCCTTCTTTTGGACAACCCAGTGGGTGCTGTGGAGGAGGGGGATGATACAACCACTAAACCAGTGCTTTGTAGGGGCTCTTCAAACTACACGGGTTTCATGTGAGGGATTATAGGAGGAGGTGCTAATCCATTGTCAGAGCTCATCTCCCAAGCCTGCGTTCCTGTTTTTGGTTAACATTGCAGTGACTTTGGATGGTGTCGTTGGCCTTGCTGAGATGAAGGAGGAGAAGACAGAAGACAACCTTGTTGTCAGCAAGGCCTTGGCCAAGTCCTGGTACGTCAGTGAACAGAAAGCAAAGTGCAGCTGGGGAGCTGTGAGGGTGTCAGTTTAATTGTAAAGAGCTCCCATTTCAGAATGGTGGCATTTTCCTTTCTCAGCTTCTATTTGCTTTGCCGTAGACAAAGTCTTTCCTCCTTTTTAATGTATTATGTATTCGGCTGGGACGTGCACAGACTGATGGATTCTCTATTGGATTTGTTTTTGGCACCTGGGCTAGATTTTTACAATGGACTGTGTACTTACCAAGGTTTATTTTCTGGTATTTCCCTCTCCATTTTATGCAGTATGACTGTACCTGGCCTGCTTGAGCACAGGCTGGAAAACTCTCACCCATTGTGATTTAAGTCAATTAAATGCTTTTAATGGGGAGGGAGTAACATTTGAGGTGGTTTCTTCTTGTCCACTGAGGAGTTTCTTCACGTAATAGTAAACTTATTTATTCTAGATTTGAGGCAGAGTGGGAGCCAGTGTGAGACCATTTGGGAAGCCTGAGCTCAGGCTCTGATGAGTAACCCTGTCAGTGAAAATGTTCTCAGGACACTTGGGTGTTCCATGTGGCAAGCTGATATTTTCTGGTGAAAACTGCTCCGTGCTGTGCATGTCACCCAAGGCAAATCTCCAAGATGCTCTCAGGAGGTTCTCTATCAGCGTGAGAGGAAAGAGTAGGCACATTATGTTTTTCTACTCAGTGGGAGTTATGTAGGAATTCTGAGTGCTGGAGCATGTTCTTCAGCCACTACATTTGATGTCAGTCCCGTCCCCACTGAAGGCAGTGCCCTGGGGTCACTGCAGCTACTGGACAGCAGAATAATACTGGTGGACATCAGAGAAGCTTTGACATCTGTTACAGCAAAACATCCACTGGAGCAGAACTGATCTGAAATTGGCTGGTCTGGCATTTCTTACCAACAAACCCACCTCCTTCTCTGTAACCATGGAGCTCAGTGGGGATGGAGTTGGAGTGCCTCGCTTTTTCTTTTTTAAAGTATATTTTCTAAATTTTTGGTAAATGATAAAAAATTAACAGACTTTCAGGCAGGGATGTGTAAATGAGAAATAAATAGGTTGTGGTGAAGACATCCAAATACCATAACCAGCAATGCTGTGTTAGATTAAAAGAACGATGATACCGTGTAAAACCTTTTCAGTATGTGTGGATCTGATTCATGATAATATATTACCTTCAGAAGGTGCTGTTTGTTAGCCAGTATTTAGTTAAACTTGGCCTGTTCAATTACTATGAAAAAAACCCCTTCCTGTACCTCACTGAATGTGTAAGCACAAATCATATTTTATTCTGATTAAAAGATGTTTAATAAAACAGGATAAGAAAATGATGCTTTTATAATTTTCATCTTGAGGACTATAAAAAGCATAAAACACAGTGAAAAATACATGTTTTAGTTCGATACACTGCTTTTAACTCAAGGAGGTTTTAGTACAAGAATCATGAGAAAATATATGTTGAAGTACTTCTTTTAAGTATGTAGTAAAAAACATGCTCAAAATGACCAAAGAATTCCACTAGAATGATGCAGAATTAAGTCTCTATTGATATTTTGTTAAGATAATGATTTTTTTTACTTTACAGACAATAAGGTTTCAATAAAAGAAAGCAAAATTGAAGAACAACAGTGACATTCACATTCTGATGGAATTGACTTAAATAATCAATTCCCTTGTCTGAATCATTCGACTTTTCATCAACAGATTCATTTCTCTTCTTTTTCTCCTTTGATTTGACTATTCAGAAGTGCCACTACTTTATCATAATCATAAGAGACTGTGTTTAGTATCTTCAGCAAAACGATGTTTGGTGGGAAGAGGAAATTAAATAGTGAATCTTAGCAAAGACAAACAAAGAGGTTTGATTTTTTTTTTCTTTTTTTTTTCCTTCTAGTAAGGGTGCTACTACAATGTTAGTTGAAAAGTGTGAGATGTTTGAAACTGAAACCAATCTTGCAGTTTGCTCTTTCAGTTAGGAGTATCAGTCAGTCATGTTCTAACTTCCACCTCAAGCTCTCAGCAGGAACGAGTCCCACACATGGGATCAATAATCCTGGAAGTACCTGCACTGACACAGATTCTTAGAGCAATCTCATAGAATATCTCAATTATGAAAGGACTCATAAAGACCATTGAGTCCAACTCCTTCCTCTTTTAGGACTATCTAAAACTGAACCATATGAGAAAGATTATTATCCAGACACTCCTTGAACTCTGACAGGTTGGTGCCATGACCACTTCCCTGGGAGACCTGTTCTGTGACTGAACGGGTTCCATGAAGGAACATCCACCCTGTCCATGAAGAACGTTTTGGCTGCCAGGACTCACTGCTGACTCACATTCGATTTGTCATCAGCCCAAATCTCTTTCTGCAGAGCTGGTCCCCAGCCTCTCATCCCCCAACTTGTATTTATAATAATTGCTTCTTACACAAATGTGTGATTAATGCATTGTTAGCTTATCATCTTCATTTTTGGCACTACCTGCCAAGCTCAGGAAGCCTCTCAGGCCTTACAACTGAGTCCTCTCTCGGGACTGTAGGACTAGGAAAGGAGACTGGGGGCAGCCAGAGCTGCTCTGTGCTCCAGTAAATCTTCCCCTCCCTATAAAAAGAGCCTCCTGGACCTGCAGCAAAATTAAAACTTGTTCTCAAAGTCTGGAAGGAGGAGGTTTCTCCTGGAAGTCATGTGAGAATTCAGAACTGCCAGAGTAGCCACGCTGGTGTTGTCCTGCCTTTATCTTTCTCTCTAGAAACATTTAGAGGGACAGACAAACCTCCTGAAAGGTCAGACTCTGACCTGACAGTCTGGTTCAGTGGGTATATTTGGGATGGAAATCCTTTTATTTTTGTTCCTTCTCTCCTTTGTTTTGTTGGGTCATTCTAGACAACTGGCTTAAAACTGCTGCCTCTGTTCCCTTCTCTCGCTGTGACAGTACCCACTTCCTGCCTTCCTGAATCCTTGCTGAGGATTGTTAATGGTGAGAGTGAAGAAATGCCTCCAAAAATGCTAATTGTTAACTCAAGTGATGAAATGCTGTTGTGTACAATAATTGTGCACAATAATTTTGCATTTGGATGAATTGGCCAGTGTCAAAATCAGCTGATGTTCGGAATGATTCGCTCCAAGGCCCTGCTTAGCTGGGTTTATCAGCCACTGAGTTACGAGCCTGGTGTATTGTTACGTGTTGCACAGTGAAGGCATCCTATCTGCACCAGCAAAGCCTCTGTTAGCAAGGCAGGCTGGGTGTGAGGCTGTGAGCTGCAGCCAAGCCCAATTACCACGCGAGAACGCCTCTCCTGTTCGGAGCCTGCCAACCATTTCCTTTGCATATTAACGACATTTATTCTATTTAAGTAGCTTTGCCATCATGTCCCTGGCTCCCATTCCTCTGCATGGCTGTGAGCAGTGGCAGGCATGGGCAGAGGTTGCTCCAGCTTGAAGGTGGGATTAATTGTCCTTTGAAGACAGGGCAGGGGTTTGAGATTTGGGGTTTTGACCATATTCAGGAGTTTGGCTGCACTCAGCAGCACCAACCACCTCTGTCATTTGCCTAGGGTAGGAGTAGCAAGGCTGATCTGTCGCCCTTTCCCCCAAAATTTTCCTTCTTACTCCCATATTTCCCCAGATTTCTGCACAGTGCTCTCTGGAAGAGCTCCAGCTTGGCTCCTGACCAGAGGAACCTGCACAGTTGGGTTTCTCTGTTGCAGCCTTTTCAAGCCACTGTGAGGTGACCCCTGTGATGGGGCTTCCTCAGTCTCAGCCCTCTGGCTGCTGGTACAAAAGAGGGATTAGGCCCACATCTGATCCCCCCTGGTAATCTGAGGCCAGACATGGTCTGTTCTTTCAAGAACAGTTACTGTGAAGATTTTAAGGATGTTGTCACAGCTACACTCACGGGTAAATGGAGCAGTTCGTCTGCTTCAGGCTGTGAAGATTTAATTGAGCTCCAAGGGAAGGCTCAAAGCTGAATTAAATCTTTTGCTGGTGGAGAGCAAGGTCTGCCATAAAGAAATTCTCCTGATCTTTGTCTTCCCTGAGTGCTGCTATGCCAACCCAGGATCAGCTCTGACACAGTCCAGAGCAGAGTTGGTGCTGAGAAAGGGGCTGTTTACCCTCATGGAGTTACTTCCCACAACCAAATAAATTATTTTATTCTCTGTTCAGCATGTGTAGAAGGCTTCCAGAGCAGCTGAATGCCATTTTTTAATTGCTGATACTCTGTAACCAGAGATTGTGAGATTTGTGGGCTCTCAGTCGAAATGTCATAATAAGATTGTGCCTCGTAATCGTGGAAGAAGAAGTAGCATATGTGGGAGAGACAGACCAGGAGAGAATAGTTTATCTGTTTTCCTTAATAATGTAAGTATGACACGTATATTAATTCTGGAGCAGATTGTGGAGATCTGTAGTAGGACTCTATGGGTTTTACTCCTGGATTTTACTCTTGAATAAATAAATACTCAAACTCGAGCATGTTTTGGGTCTCAGGCCATTTTTTCAGCCTCCTTACTACCAGAGGTACCTGGTTAGTCCATCTCTGTAAGGATTGCACTTGGAGATCCTAAGGCACAAATCTTGTGCTGGTTGCTTGGAATCAATTCCCCTGGATTTTTGCACAGTAAACACCTCTTAAAATGACTTTTAAAAAATGTCTTCAGCCCTGTTTCTGTTGGTAGGTTTGACCAAGACATCCTCAGCAGCCAGGAGTCCACTGTGGAACATGGGTTTGTGGGATCCTCTGGAGACAGATTTAGTCCTGAGCCACGGATACCCCTCGATATCTTTAGGAATATGTCAAAAATCCTTCCATGGAAGGAAATATTTATCCAGACTGTCATCTGCTGCCTTGGGTTTGTCTGTGCTTTGTGGACAGGAGAATTTGGGTTGTTCTGTGAAACAGTGTTTTTTGCTTAGGAGCTGTGATGTTTTTCACATGAAAAAAGAAATACTGAAAATCTCTTAAAACCCTAAGAGGGTCAGATGTCTGGGTAAGGGGCGGAACTACAGGATACTGGTGTTCCTCAAACTTCTGGGAATACCTGAAGTATCACGTTTTGTTACTAACTATAGAGAGGTGCTTGCTGAGAAGATATTTCTGCAATAACATGATTATTTTCATGAATTTCACAGGAATTCAGAGGGGTCTCCTGCTATCAGATCAGTTAATTAACATACCCCCAAACTTCATTGTTCTAGACTTCATGTAGTTTTCACAGATCCTCCTTTCTTGTAATGTGCCTGAACACATTTTTATTCAGACGTAACCAACCTGGTACCAACACTAAGGTGTCAAATGTGTTTAAACTAGAGAAGACTTATTACAGAATTCGACCTTGAACTGCCTGGGGTTACAGGAAAGCACAGAACAAGTCATGAATTATGGGGATATCAGTGTGAGGTGAGTGACAGGTAATATTCTTGGAGGCTTTAGGATTCCAGGAAAAAGGGAAATGTGAAATGCATGGTGAGAAAAAATTAGAGACCCTTCAGAGACGCTAATAAATCTGATGGGTGCTGATTAGTGCAAGGTTTGTGAGCAGCTTCCCATCTTTTGTGCAACGGAGGGAGAATTCTTTCTGAGTAAGTGCATGGTAACCTGGTTCTCACCTTATACCATGATTTTCACAGGTGCAATAGGTGGTATAAGTCATAGGGCTGATTTGTTTTAATAGCATTTTACCAATATTCTGGACAGAAAAAGGTGAAAGCAGCCATCATGGCAGCTATACTGGTTTTTGTCCTGTGACTGGGATTTCATTGCACAGTTCTAGCTTTTAATTGTTTTGCATTTCTCTGGCATTACAAAATGAGGGGAGTCTAAACCAGAGATAGCCTCATCCATACCAAAACTTGAACCAAATCCAGTGCAAGAATGAACAGACTGGTGCCTGTGACTGAAGCTTGTGGATGCCTCACCCCTTCTTATGCCGAATTGGCTCTGGGAAGGGTTTGCCTCTCCCGTAGGAGATCCAGTGTCCTTCTGTGCTGTAATTCCTCCTGGTGCTTTAGGTATTGCGCCAAATAACTCTGCATGGAGATGATTGCTGGAGCTAAGGCTCTCTGTGACCTTGGTGAGGTTAATCCTCGTGTGTGCTAACGTGAAAACAGCATCCAGTCCATATGTTCGGCATCACGTGTGGCTCCGGGAACTGCCTTGGGTGGGTTCAGGATTAAAGTCATATCTCTGCCTCCTCGGGTAGAGGGAAGCTTGCCAGGAGCTGGAGGGGGAAATGTTAGTTCCTGAAAGCAAGGACAGTCATGATTTTTCCTCCTCCCACCTAGGTTAGACACTTGGAGAACCTTAGGACTTTTCTGTTTATCTTTGTTTAATGAGCAAAGAGAAAGATTGATTTTGATTTAAATGTCAGATGACAGAATTATAGACTTGCCAACATCTTGGGTGCCCTTTCATTTGAAAGAAGCATCTGTGCAAGAATTGGTACCCACAACAAAGCCGAGGTCTCAGACAGCAAAATTCAAGTGACTGAGAAACTCGTAAATGCAAAGCACAAGGATTCCTGAATCTCCCTCAGAAACTTCAACTTCTCTTGAAGCTGCAGGAGGGGGGCAACAGAATTTTCTAATCCTCTGACTCACATACCAAATTGTTCTGCAAACCCGGTGAGACACAGGATGTATCATCGTCTCTAAGAGATGAGGGGATGGGAAGATTTAGGAATAGTTTAAAGTGGGTGGTTTCTTAGGGGTCAGTTGCTCATTTGGCCCTGCTGGATAATCAAATGGGGCTGATCTTGAGTCCTGGGTAGTTTCAGGGGTCCTGTGTCCACTTGTGGTCTTCCCAGTACAAAAGAGACACAGACATATTGGAGACAGTCCAAAGAAGGACCACAAGGGTGATTGAGGGACTGGAGCTTCTCTCCTGTGAGGAAAGGCTGCTAAAACTGGGAGCTCAGGGAGAATCTCATCAATATGTATAAATACCTGAAGGGAGGATACACAGAGGACAGAGCCAGGCTCTTTTCAGTTGTGCTCAGTGACAGAACCATAGGAGAGTCTATCTGAACATCAGGAAATCCTTTTTCTAATGCGAGGGTGACTGATGCTGGCAGGGTGGTTGTGGAGTCTCCATCCTTGGAGATGCACAAAAGCCACCTGGACTTGGTCCTTGGCAGCTGGTTCTGCGTGGTCCTGTGAGGGGGGGAGGCAGGATGACCTCCAGAGAGCCCTTCACACCTCAACCATTCTGTGGTTCTTTGTAAAACTAAGGGTTCTATTTACCAAAAGGAATTACATCTATCTAACCACAGGTATACGATGACACAAATATTTGTCTGTACAAGAAGTCTCTAGTAGAGGATATCTCAGGTTCCACAGTTCCACTTGGAAACATGAAGCTAGTCCACACTACGAGACAAGGATGTGCAGGCTGGAGATGAGCTACGGGCTCTGTGAAGTGACGTTTCACTGGACTTTGCTCCCATAAATGTGCTTTGACAGAGGAAGTTCCTTGCAGTGAGGGAACCTGGCAGCACCTCAGGTTGAGTAGTGGCAATGTCCTCATCAGAGGGGTGAAGCTGCAGACTCTCAACCTCCATCCTATGTGGACTTGCTTGGAGCTTTGCAGTGTACCCAAAATAGCAGCACAACACATCTCATTTTCTGCACCACTGAAACACTGTGCAGCGTTGCAGTTGACCCAGCAGTGGCTTAGTAATACCTGCAACTCCAGTGATGTCTCCTGGAGAGATCTGAACTACTGACACCGTGTAGTGCAGTGGAATAATGGGAAATGAGTTTTGATGGGAGGCAGGGTTACAATAAAGACAAAAGTCCCTTCTAGATCAAGAGGTTAATGCAGGCCAAGCCAGTGAAGTGTTGCTGGTGGAGGTGGTGATAGGCCATGGAAAATTTAGAAGCTGACATCCTGAGCCACTGTCAGGCTGGAAAACATTGAACTTAGTCCTCTGAGCCTGTCATGCCATGGCCAGGCAGGGGACACTGAATGTCTGCAGAAGATGAGATTGGGTGCTGATGGTCAGTCAGCTTTCCCTGCAGTGTTCTTCTAGGATCTGCTGATCTTTGGGTCGCACTCGGTGTCATCCTGAATATGGCTGGGTGTCTGATCTGTTTGCTCTGAACATGCAGAGCTGAGGCCTCACTGGAGGGTTGGCAGGAGGTTGGGGGTTGGCTGGTCTCCGTGCAGGACTGGCTGAACTGCGGGCTTCACTGGAAACGTGAAGAATACGTCTGATCCTAAAAGGTCCTTAATCTGTCCAATTCCTCATCAGGCAGGGCTCTGTTTGGCACAGCAGTGGCTTTGTAACTGCTCAACATTTCGTTGTCTTCATTGATGCTTTTCCTTCATAAAATCACTGAGTTTGCTTCGTTTTGTCTGAAGAAAGGGAATATTCTAGCTCTTCTCAATTAGTTGAATACTAACTTAATGTATGAAAAAATTCTCGTGAGGATACGGGTTGTGGACCATGTGTCTTGTCTAAGCCCTGGGTGATGTGCCCAACGAAAAACTGGGAGTCTCCCAAAATCTCAGTCCCAAAGAGGAAAGACTGGTTGTAGCACCAGGCTGAAAATTAGCTCAGCTGTGTGTTCCTTGGAGTTCAGATCCTGACTTGCCCTGATGGTTGTAGAGGTGCTTTTCTCCCCCTCCAAAACAGCTCACTGTTTCCCTGGTGTCAGAAGGTCTGGTTGCCTGGTGTTTATAGAAATTGGAAGTCCTCCAGTGAAAGGTTGGGTGCTATTTCACTCCTTTAACAACCCATCATCCTGTGTGAGCTGTAACCCCCATGACAACCATATGTCAGTGTTATTTTAAACCTAGTCTGATATAAATTTGCTTATACAAAAAGAGAGTGAGATGAAGAGAGCTGACCCCCCCACATACCTACTTCGATTTCCAGTTTGAAAGAAGTGTAAGTTAGTACAGAGTAAAACCTGAGCAGGCTCTTCAGAGCTTGGCCCCTGGGCAGCCCTTTTCTCCCCCACAGAATGAAAGAAGTAGTAATGGGAGTTCCTTATCTCATATCTCTGGGCCCACCTCTTCCTGTGCCCTTGGAGACACAGGCTGTTTCCACCTCTCTGAGATCCAGCCCTCTCCACCATGCACTGTCTCACCTGTGCTCCGCTGAGCTGGGACTCAAAAAGCCAAATCCAGATAATGCTTTGGGGCCAAAGCTGGCAACTTCAGCTTGTCAGCACCGAGAATGTGGTGGTCTCTAACTGTGTGCAAGGCTCTAGCACTGGAGATTTGGGCCATGCTGCCTGGCAGAAGGGTCAATGGGTGAAAATGATACAGCCCAAGCCAGCTGGGGTCTGATTAGGGGTCTCCAGCCCTCATAATGGTCAGGCAGCTCGTTCATCTTGTGAAAGATGGAGCATCTGCTTGCAGGGTAAATCAGACAGCTAGTTGTGAGATATCCAGCTGAAAAGTCTCCTAACACCTGCTGATTGAGTATTGGCTAATAAAAGCGTGGATTGTATGGCTCCTACTGAACTGTGTGACCAGAAACCTCAAAGATTTTACTGCTGGAAGTCAGGAGAAAACTTGGGTACATAAAATGGCAATAAATCAGAGCCTGAAAGGTTTTTAGATTTAATGGGGCAGTGAACAGCATGGAAACAGGACCAAGTATTTCCCCTTCTTCCATATTTCTTTCTCTCCCCCTCTCCCTTCAGCTTTTGTGCTTTGCCATAAGGGAGTACTGAGGGAGGCTGCACAACATCACTTTTCCTAAGATGAAGTCACTAACTGTTGTGTTTTTTTCCATTCTGCAGCCAGAAGATTTACAATAACAATAAATTGAAGGTGGTAATATGCTCCCCAATTTATCGGTGAATTCATGTATAAAAGTGAATGTGAAATACAGCCTTCCTGCTGCTGACTTAGAGTGTTGTTGCAAGGCAGCCATAAGCTACAGATCCCTTTTCCATTGCAGTGGCGACCCTTTCTACTGGCTTCATTCATGTAGAGGTGATCAGGCTTCTCATAAAGCTTTGCAGGCTTCCAAGAGATGCATCATTTTCAAATTCATGTCCTGCTTGGGTTAATAAGCAGTTGATTCATCTCCTTGTTCCCAGTTACAGACTGGTTGTGGTGACTCTAAATACTAGACTGTCAAGGTGAAAGGGAGGCAATCATGGGCAATACACAGACTGCAGAAGAGTTCAATTACTTGTTTGCATCAATCTTCGCTCCAGATCTATGCTCATTTAGGAAGGGGTTTCGGCGACAGGGTGAGAAGAGATGTGTGGGAGGGAATCCCTTTCCTCTTCTGAGTTTTAATTTCTGGGTGTCATTGAACTATTCCCACAAGCAAAGCTCTGTGAGCCAGAGCGTTTCTGACACAATGTCTCCCGTGTGACTGCATCACATCAGAGCAACCAAAAGACTTTCCTGACACTGGGGCTGCAGGTAATCCAGGATCCCATTTTGGAGAATTCTTCCTTCTTTGCTCACGCTTTGTCAATAGGATAATTAGAGGGGGAGGGCAACAGAGAGACAGAGAAAGGGAGCCAGAATCAATATGGCACTGGAACAAATCGGGATTTTAAGGCTGCTGCACAGTAAGGAACACGTCATGATCACTTCTCTCTTGTACGCTGGTGAAGTTGGATGGGTGCAGCTTTGCTTAAGGACCAGGTCCCAGAAAAGAGGGACAGATCAGAGCAGTGGGGAAAATCGAGGTGTTCTGAAAGAGCTGAGCAGTTCAGTATCACACGGAAAATGCACTACCATGCATCAAAAGCAGCTGCAGAAACAGAATAATGCTGCTAATAAAGTACTGGGCTTGGGTTTTTGTGACTGAGCTCTTGACTTTACTGTGCTTTCCTTAGTTCACTTCATGTTTTTTGCAAGTATGCTGAGAGCTCCAAAGGATTTGGAAAGATATCTTCCAGTCTTCAATGTCCATTGATGATAAATCAATTTATCATTGATCAATGATTTTCCGCTGTAGTTTGTGGCTTCTCTAATAAAACAGTTACAAAAGATTGTGGACACTGGGAACCAACTAGGAACAAACCATTAAAATTGGAGACTCAAAGGAAATTATTTGCAAATATCTTTAGGTCTATTTGCCAAGTGCTTATAAAAAAATCAATACATTTAAAGAAAATCAGGATGGTTCCCAAACATTCTGCTAACCAAAATGAGGCTTTATTCATAATAAATACTATTTATGATGAATAATTTGACTAGGGAGAACTGGAGAGAGGCCAATGTATCCATCTATTTAATACGAACTATGGGTGATCCAAAGAATTATAGACTTCTCGGTCTTATTTCAGTTGCTGAAAGAATAACTGAGAAATTAATTAAAGAACAGGCAGTGAAACACCAGGGCAAACATAAGTCAAAAGTAGCAGAACTCCATGAATTTTAAGGGTAAAATCATGCATGCTTTCATTCACATTGTCTAGTCAAGGTAGGAATTACTCCTTTTACTGGCATTTCTGTATCTGTCTAAGATCATGAACAGAGATGTGGGCTTTCACTCGGTGTAAGCAGAGTTTAGCACATTGCCACCTAATCTTTGGTGATGTCTTAGAAGGCTGCAGCACCTGAATGCAAATAATGTTATGTGTCTGATGTTAATAACCCCTCAATTTCTCTGGGAAGATTAAGAGCAGAGCAGATAATGGATGACTGGCAAATACAGTTAATTTAGATTTTCAAGATGTTTTTGAAAAAAATGCATTACAAGAAGCTATTAATGGGATTCAGTGAGTGTAGAGGAAGAAGGAAGGCAGAGGCAGAGCTTCAGCAGTGGTGAAGAGGAGGGACAGAAAGACAAGGGCCAAGAGTTCAATTCTCAGCATGGGAAGAGGTTAATAACAAGTTCCACCCAGAATCAGGTTCATGAAGATTTGTGAGGAATAAAAGCAACTCCATAAAGGCCTAACAAACCATAGAAATTGCCAACACGAATTTCATTATAACCAAGCACAAGGCAGTGCTGCTCAAAAGGACTGATTTAAAGGTTTCATACACACTGATGATTTCTGCATTCAATTTAACCCTCTAGACATAGGGACATAATTGCCAGTGACTGAAAGAAGGGATTCAGGCAGCACACAGCAGGGCTGGCAGCAGTGAAAAGCCCACTCAGCTGAGTTAAGGAACAGGTGGAGGAAGCTGTGTCCAATAATAATGATGTGTCTATTAACAAAACGATGAACTAATGCTTCATCAGTGCCACCTGCTGTATCGAGTCTGATCACCCTTTTGTTGAGAAGAGGAATGGTAGAATCAAAGAATCATGAAATTGTTAAGGTTGGAAAAGACCTCTGAGAGCACTGAGTCCAACCGTTAAGCCAGCACTGCCAAGTCCCACCACTAAACCATGTCCCTAAGTGCCACCTCTGCACATCTTTTAAATAACTCCAGGGGTGTTGACTCAGTCACTGCCCTGGGCAGTCTCTTCCAATGCCTGACCACCCTTTCAGTGAAGAAATCTTTCCTAATACCCGACCTAAACCTTCCCTAGCACAGCTTGAGACTATGTCCTCTCATCCTATCACTTGTTAGACAGAAGAAGAGACCAACCTACAGCTACAACCTCCTGTCAGGGAGTTGTAGAGAGTCAGAAGGTCCTTCCTGAGCCTCCTTTTCTCCAGGTTGAACATCCCCAGCTCCCTCAGCTGCTCCTCATCAGCCTTGTACTCCAGACCCTTCCCCAGCTCTGTTCCCTTCTCTGGACATGCTCCAGCACCTCAGTGTCTTTCTTGTCCTGACAGGCCTAAAGCTGAACCAAGAACTCGAGCTGTGGCCTCCCCAGTGCCCAGCACAGAGGGACAATCAGCGCCCTGCTCCTGCTGGCCACACCACTGCTGACACAGAAGGCCACGAGGCCACCGGCCTCCTTGCCCACCAGGGCACACGGCAGCTCACGTTCGGCCGCTGTCAGCCAGCACCCGCAGAGCCTTTCCTGCTGGGCAGCTTTCCAGCCACTCTGCCCCCAGCCTGGAGCACTGCAGGGCCTTGTTGGGACACGAGGGCAGGCCCCAGGCCTTGCTCTTCTTTAAACTCAGCCTCACACCATCAGTCCAGCCTGTTCACATCCCTCTGCAGAACCTTCCTACCCTCCAGGGCATTGACACTCCTGCCCAACTGGGTGGCATCTGTGAAATTACTAAAGGTGCCCTCGATCCCCTCATCTAGATCACCAAAAAAGATATTAAACAAGACTGGCCCCAGCACTGAGCCCTGGGGGCCAGGAACCAATAGTGACTGGCTGCCAACTGGATGTAGCACTGTTCATCACCACTCTCTGGGCTTGACCACCCAGACAGGTTTTTCCCTAGTGAAGTCTGTGTCCATCCAAGCCATGGGAATTTAGTTTCTGCAGGACTATGCTGTAGGAAATAGTGTCAAAGGCTTTACTAAAGCCCGGGTAGACACATCCACAGCTCTTCCCTCAGCCACCAGGCAGTCACCTGGTCATAGAAGGANCCCAACTGGGTGGCATCTGTGAAATTACTAAAGGTGCCCTCGATCCCCTCATCTAGATCACCAAAAAAGATATTAAACAAGACTGGCCCCAGCACTGAGCCCTGGGGGCCAGGAACCAATAGTGACTGGCTGCCAACTGGATGTAGCACTGTTCATCACCACTCTCTGGGCTTGACCACCCAGACAGGTTTTTCCCTAGTGAAGTCTGTGTCCATCCAAGCCATGGGAATTTAGTTTCTGTAGGACTATGCTGTAGGAAATAGTGTCAAAGTCTTTACTAAAGCCCGGGAAAACACATCCATAGCTCTTCCCTCAGCCAGCAGGCAGTCACCTGGTCATAGAAGGAGATCGGGTTGGTCAAGCGGGACCTGCCTTTCGTAAACCCATGCTAGCTGAGCCTGATCACCTGGTTGTCCTGTACATGTCAGAGGATGGCACTTCAGATGAACCTCTCCATAATCTTCCCCGGCACTGAGGTCAGGTTGACAGGCCTGACATTCCCTGGATCCTGCTTCTGCCCCTTCTCATAAATGGGCATCACATTTGCTAACCTCCAGCAAACTGGGATCTCTCCAGTTAGCCAGGATTGCTGGTAAATGATTCAAACTGATTGGTAGTGCAAATAGGAAAAATACGGCAGTGATCAGCAACATGTGGTTTTTCTGTGCAGTGTAAAGGGAAAATGTTGCAATTCAGTCCATAGGGCAAGAAGATAAGTTAGAACTGACGTATTTTACAGGGTTTATACTCAAAGGGAAGAGCTTATCTGCCACTCTCCATTTTTGCTTTTTGTATTTTAATCCTTTTTATGAAGTAATGAGTACAGAAAAGTACAAAGACAGCTAAAGGCAGTTTGTTTCAGAGAGGAGAAGTGTTCAGAGGCTGCATGACAGAGGCTGCATTTTAAATTTGTGGACCTCATTGGGGGAAATATTTCTTGGAGGCAGCTGTATACTTTTGTAATGTATGCTTATATACACGTATATATATGTATTTTAATTAAGGATTTAGTACTTTCAGGATCTAGAATTTTAGTACTCTAAAGGAAAGGAAATGTCTTGGGCTGTGAACATTCAAGGTCCATACTGATCTCAAACTGGGAAGGGAAAGGGATGTCATGCTGTGGAAATACCACCCTTCTCACAAGGGCTTCTCTACACAAAATCCCTTTCACACTGCAGATTGTAACACGGGTTGTCTCCTTCCAAACTACACAGGGTTCAGATCTGTTGGCAGTTTTGGGCTCTAGGTCAGGCTATCTTGAGGTTGCCCAGTGTGGTGTCTCAGACCAATCTGAAATGCTTGGGCAGGGACGCGAGGCTTTGCTTGTCTGTAACTGCAGTTTTCATTCAGTCTGAAGGAGTTTTTGAGCTCATTTGAAACTGGGAATGAAACATGGGCAGGTCTGATCATCCCAGCTCTTGGGCAGCAAAGCTCCAGATCTATTTTTTCTGAAGAAGTGCGAAGTGAAATCCCTGCAAAGCTGCAGAGTGCCGTGAGAAATTGCCTGTGACCTGGCACTCCTGGGTGTGATGACATAGGCTGGGATGTTGCTGTGCATACACACTTGCTGGCCTGGGAGGGATGGCAAGCTCCAGGCAGCTGAGAGGTGCTTGCTGATGGGTAGGGCTGCTGCTGTGAGCGAGATGTCAGGGCCCTGTGCCATCAGTGGGGATCAGTTGCTGGAGAACTGAACATGTGGTCTCTATTTTTCTCTTTTTTCCTGAAGTCACTTGATGTGCATGTTAAGGTGTGACCACCTGAGGCACCTGACCTGCCTGTTTTGCCCATAGTGGTGCTTGCTGGCCCAGCCTTACACTAATTGGAGTCCTCCAGCTGGTGCTGAGAAGTCACCTGCTGTCCTCTTGCCTCACCTCCTTTTTCTGCAGCACTCTTACTGGCAGAGGTAGCAAACAGGACAAGGAAGACCTATCTGGATGCTAAATAAGCACTTAAGACATGGATCAAATGTGACACAGGGATCACATCTCACCTTTGCTTGAGAAGGCAGGGAAGTGCTCCAGCCTTCAATTATCACTGGGCAGCTGAGGCACAAAAAATTTCCTGGTCACACCATGAAGAAATTCAATGGCAGCAACAGACTCCAGCTTTCCTAGAGCCCAGCCCTGCCTGTAAAGCAGAAGCCTGACCCTTCAGAGAGGCTGCTTTTTCCTCTCCTTCCTCTTTGTCACCGTGTCTCATGGTGTCATGCTTAACATTAATATCTACGTGCGCTGTGGACAGGTCAGGTGTTTCTGGGGTGCTCTGTGGGGAATAAGCCTCACTTCAGGGCTTTTATGCAAATTCAAATCAGCAATGATCCAAAAATAGTAATCCTTAATCATGGGTAATTTCTAAAATGAATCAAGCACATTCTTTTCCAATGAACTATTCTCTTAGTAATGATAAAGACTTTCTAATGTCCCTACAATCTGTTTTTAAAAGGTATTAATCTCTCCTTCTAATAAATTCCCTTTGGAAATACTGTGTGTAATTTGAAAACCTTAGGAAAAAAGGAGAGTCTGGTTGAAAGCAGTCACTGCTGCTCAGCCTTAATCACATCAAGATGGTTTTTGTCTGCAGATTTCACTCATGTGTGTGGATGTGGGGCTCAGACCCTTCCTCAGACATGCACTGACTTGATAAGCTGTAAAGACCACGTCAGTGATCCATGGATGATAGGTCACTGGGAGATGGAGCGTTTTGAAACTGCACCCCTCCATCCACTCTGCTGTGCCTTTGGGGGATTTCTGGGGCAGCCACAGGAGCTGGTCAGGAAGCAGTGATTTTGTATCCACCACAGAGCACTCTGGAAACACCTTGGGCAGTGACTTTCAGCATACCCCTGGCCCTTGAACTACTGTGAAGGACAACTCCAAACTGCAGGAATTTTTGCAAAGTCAGAAAGTCAGGGGAGGTAATACTGGACCACATTGCCTTGCAGTGGTATTTCTTTGCTAATTGGAGATAAGGCTGCTGTGGGCCTACTGAATAAGCCTAGAAGCAAATGGAGGAGCATAGTCTGTCCTAGAGGCACTGTGTGGAGTCAATGGAGTGATCCAGGAAACATCTGGCTGGAGATGTTTGCCTTGAAGTGCTTGGACTCTGAGAGGGGCCATAACTGAGCCAGACCAGAGAGACACGGGCAGTCACACGTGTGCCACATGTGCCACATGTGCCACATGTGCCACATGTGCATGTGCCCTCATTGTCAGGAATGTAAAACTTTCAGCTGATATTGATCTTTCCTTACTATCTCCTAGTCTTTCGTTCTGCCAATCTAGAAGAAAAAAACATAGCTTGTTTCCTTAGAGTGCTGACATTGGGAATGCTCAGTTCTATTCCAGGGAGACACACTCAGGAGTTCCTGGCACTTTGATTCATACTTCTCCCATGGGATACCCTGGCCACCTGTGCAGTAGTTATTTCACCAACTTATTTTTGGTAAGTCAGAAGTAGGAAGGTGTGGAATTAACAACAGACCTTTATTCCTTTCAGGAATGTGTTTCACCAGGAATTGAGAGCTTGTCCCAATGTGCGGTGCTCAAGATCCAGGGCCAAGGATGCAAAATTCCTGTTCAAATGGTTGCACTACATATCCAGCATGAGCAGCTGATTTTGGCTTTTCCTTCAGTTTTCAAGGTTGTCCCACAGACAGAAGCAAGATGCCTACATGGCAACGAAGCATTAGGGTTGAACTGTTGCTCTGTGATAATACCCAGCTCTCTCTTGCATTTACAAGTATGTCAACAGGGGGGACTTGGCCATAACTCAGAGTTAGAGCTTCCCTTTGTGCCCCTACTGAAGATCAAGCAAGTTTCATGGTGAGGTGAAGAGAAAGCTCCTTGTCTGAAAAGCTGATGACGCAGAAAGACACCACTCAAAAATGAGGAGTGCGAGGTTTTTGTTCACTTTTTATCATCCAAGTGAACATCCAAACCAAGAGCTGAATTTGGAAATTTACTGCTCTTTTAGCCTGTCCAGTGTTGGTTGGATGTGGTCTCAGTGCTTGGATCATTGGAACTGGTAGTTTTTAATAAATAAGCTATAGGAAGGCTTACATAGCTTAAGCTTTTAATATATAGCTTTAGCTTTTTTAGAGCTTTAGCTCTTAGCTTTTAGCTAAAGCTAACTTAAAAAATGCATATGCCTATGTTTAAGGGTGAGGAAAAGGTAAGTAGGTTATGGTGAAGTCTTGTGGTGTGATTGACTTGTTTTTATAAACATGTTTGTTTACTTCTCCTAAAAGCGTGGGTGCTAGAACAGAGGAACCGTGGTGTATCTTGTAGCAGAAAAAGGGATGGAGGCAGGCAGGCAGAAATATGTGGTGGAGGCATAGAAATCTTTTAAACTGGATTTATCTCTGGAGATGTGGCATGAAACTGCCCCCTTCAACATCGGTGTACCAGGATGGTCATCCTCCTTCCCCATACCCCTTGGGACAACCCAGCTGATGTTGCAGTGGTTTGCTGCAGCTATACAGCAGCTGCTCCTTGGCTTTCTATGTGCTGCTTTGTGCTGCACAGAGCGTGTAGATCACTCCTGGGCAGTGCCATGTTCTTCCCTCTGTCCTCTCATGGTTCTGTTCCCCTTGCCTGGTATTCCTGTCCCTGGGGTTCATGTGGGTTCTCTGCCTGGGTCTGCTCTCTACCTGTTCTCTCCCTGCCTGTGACAAGGAGAACCTTTACAAGCAGAGTTAGTGGGGTAATTTGACTGAAAATTATCCTTTGATAATCCTGATTTGGTTGTCATGCGAGATCCGAGGTGGTCCTACAGAATGCAAGAGACAGTGACACTGTTTGTGGGAGCCATGGGTTAAGTATTGCATGGGGCTTAGAGTTGCAAATGTCTGCTGAGGAATTCTTCCTATCCTGTCATATAAATTTCATTCTGTACATGCTTTGTTATAAAGAAACTGTTCTGCAAACGCTATAGAGAGCTGTAAGGTATTAAAATTGGGTTTAGGTTAGCATCCTCCCGCTTGGAAATCCAGGTGCTTTGCTTATCATGACTTGAGCTCTCCAGAGCTTGGAGACAACCATAAAGCTTCTGTGAACATCTTTAAATAGCTATTCTGCATGTATAAATGCTGCTCCTAATTTCCAGAGCAAATGATATGTATTGCTGTGCATAGCTCTCTCTCTTTCCCTGGGTATCAATTACCCGATTCTCCTGCTGAAGAGCATGGCACCAAGAGTAGCAGGGTTTGTGTGACATACTTCTGTCTGGTCAAATTCTCCTTCTCCATTTAGTAGAAGGTGCAAGTGGGCAAAAGAGAAGAAATGCTGTGTGGGAGAGAGAAAAAAAGGAAGGAAACAGTGCGTGGAAGATTTAAAAAACAATAATCAGTGCTAGTCATTGGAGGTGTCCAGATAAGGTGGTGGAGGTGTAACATCCCAGTGTGTCTATGTTCTTGTAATCCTCAGTGTTATCCTAGCAACTCTCATCTCAGGGAAATAATTTCCCCAGTTCTGGAAGAGAGCAATTATTTTTAAGGCCATGCTAAAATGTAAGGTCTGTCTTCATCTGGTGTGGGGTGGCACAGCTGCGTGACCTCAGCAGAGCGCAGAGGATTCAGTGCAGCCGACGTCCTGGTTTATGGTTCCATTGCCATAAAATGCCCCACAGGTTGGTTCTGGGTGGTGAATATAGGGTGCTGCACCCAAGAGACATTTTAAGGGAAGCATGGATAACACAAAACTCGCTTACCCTGGCAGGGTGCTGGGATTAAGCCAGCAGATGCTTACAAACAGTGTGCCTGGCCCTGGTTGTAGCTTTCCCCTTAATCCACACAGCACAGTTCCTCCCAGGAACCTCCTGAGCCTTGGGGCCAATGCTGCTTCTGAGGAAGAAAAGCTGCCAGTTAATGGGCTGGTTGCCTGATGTCCTTTCCTGATTTATGCGTTGGCAGGCTAATTGCAAAGTTGTCATTTTGGGGGAGAAAAAGCTGGAAAAGACAAATGGGGAAAGGCTGATTGGATTTTGCTATCAGCCTGAGGAGGTGCATAGTTGGAGTGTGGAGTTTATTGGGAAATGGAGGCCTAACCCAGTGGCCTTGGAAATCAATAGGAAGCCTCCAACTGGCTTCAGTGTCTCTTTGTTCTAAGGAAATAGAAGAACGTGGAAATAGGAAAACAAAATGATAACAAAGCTGCAGAATCCACATTTATCCTGGGCTCTGCGGAGATGCAATTACCTGTCTAAGTTTGTGGAGAGACAAAGCAGTGATGTTTCTCTTAAGGGAAATGGTTTAAACAAACAGACAAACAAACCAACCCAAATAATGCATTCAGGGGAATTGCATGGAGGAGTCTGCAAAAGGATGAGGATTAAAGGCTTGGTTCTGCCTGTTGCAATCCTACCCAAACCTGAGTTTAAAAGCAATGTAAAATAGTACAAGGAGCAGAGGAGGCAGCTCCAGTTCTACAAGAAGATGGTAGGTTCATTAGCCAAGAGGTAAAGGAGAATAAATTAAAAAAAACAACTAAAAACTTCCTAGTGTAGAGTCAAAGAACTGAGATCTATCAGAGCTGTACGGGAGGGAGCAAACCCAAGCTGGCAATAAATTGTAAACAAACAGGTTGTCTTGGGAGTCTTCAATCTATGTGGTTCTCCATGAACGTATCTTATACCTGGTGCATTCTGTAACTACAGTAGAAAATCAGAAGAGCCCATGATGTACTGTGAGGGTGTTGCTTTGCATATGTATTCCTGAACAATGCCTGGTTACTATGGTGATAGGCACTATAGAAAGTTTTCATATGGAATCCTTGACAATTTCTAATCCAGTGGGGAGAGTGATGGTCTGAGACAATGTCTCTGCCAGAGGGAGAGCCTCCAGAGAATACCCCTACAGGGACTAATGGGTCTTCACGGGAAACCTTTGATTCATATGTGGAATTAATATATTTTTAGAGAAATAAAATGAGCTCTACACACCCAACCTCTGCAGCTTTGCTAGCTAGACATTGACTCAGAAACTTATGAACACCTGAGTAAATAGACCGGATTTAGCATTTATTGAGGCCTATCAAGTATTTGAACTTGTATCTGCTTTTAAGCAGCTAATTCTATATGTACGTGATATTAAGAATCATGAACAGCCAATAAACTGGGGTGAGACACGTGAAATCAGAGTCTTGGAGTGTTGAAGGGACCTGGGGAGATCACCTAGTCCCCAGCTCAAGCAGGGCCAGATAGGCAGTGGTTCCTGAGTGCCATATCCAGATGGAGGTTAAATATCTCCAAGGAAGGAGAGTTGCTGAGCAACTTGTTCTAAGGGTGACCATTCTCATAGTAGATAAGTTCCTCATGTTAAAATGGCATTTCCCGTATGCCACTTTGTGCCCACTGCCCTCTGAGCGGGCACCACTGAGAAGAGCCTGTCTTTGTCTTCTTTACATTCTCCTGTCAAATATTGATACACACAGATAAGATTCCCCCTGACCCTTCTCTTCTTCAAAACTGAACAGTCCCAGCTTTCCCAGCCTCTTCTTCTGTGACAGATACTTCCATCCTTTATGGCCCTTTGCTGGACTCATTTCAGTATTTCCATGTCTCTCTTGTATTGTGGAGCCCAGCCCTGGAGAGCTTGGCCACAGGCATTGTCCTTTGGACACCATCCACATTGTCCATCAGAAAATGATCAAAGGAGGCAGGATCCGGACCTGTGTGTTCCAGCCCTCCACTCTGACAGCCAGACCATGCTTTCTAGCCAGGCTTGGAGATGGTTCCCTTCCCTAGCTTCTCTTCCTTGCCGCAGTGAAAGCCTGGTTGGAATGATTATCAGAAGTGGAGAAGTTGATGAGTCACTGTCTTGTAGAGCAGTGCAATTTTGTGTGGAGCGCTGTGCTGATCTGCCCACCCATCTCGGGTGAAGATTTATTTATGGTGCTCTCCAAAGTGATACTGTAATATCCTTTCCTAGCCCACATTCCCGCTGGTGCCTGCTCACTACAAGATTTCTTTTTTTTTTTTTACCTCCCCACAATGTGTTAAATAAGATTATAGTGTATTGCGGTTGAAGGGAGCAGGATATTATTAGGATTTTTATCATCAAATTACTACTTTAAGCAATTTGGAAGTCTCTGATCAGTCATGTAGAGCACAATGCACTGGACCTGGCCTTGACATCCTCTCTCAGCAGCAAGGCAAGATTCAGTGATTGCCCAGAGGTTACCCAGGGTAAAGGTGGAAAACATTTTGGTGTGAACAGCTGCTCCTGTGGCTGGCTGCTTCACTCTCAGAGAGGGTTCAGGGACATTGCATTTGTCTCAGTGAAGCATTTCCCCTGCTTGGTAAGTTGTGCTTCACTAATGTACTCATCTGCCAGGAGGCTTTTTTCGGTTTACGCCCATTCCAAAAAGGAGAACACATCTCCCCACTCCTCCCCACCTCCTTGCACTGCCCAGGGAGGGCTCCAGGGGCTGGAGGAAGCATCTGATGCCTGCAGGGGAAATGTGAGTGCTTTGCCATCTTCTTCCATGCAGGGTGAGATAAGTGATCTGCTGAAGAGGTCTATGGAAGGTAGAGCTGCTCATCCACCACTTTCTCCTCATCTGTTGCAGGCATGGAAGTGATCAAGTCATATTTAATTTTGGTATGAAATTAGATTGTGTGTAGAGGCAAATTTAGTGGGTTGCCTGGCAGGGAACATGGATTACTCTCAGCACTGATAAGTTTAAGTTGCTAAGTGCAAGTGATAGAATAGTACCTTCCCTGTTTCAGAAGAAGTTAAATGTCTCTATTTCTGATCAGTTATCAATTTCATTCTACACTTCTATTATAATAAAATCATCATATTTGATAAACTCAAAGGTGATAGAAATGCAACAATGAGCTTTGCATTCCCAAATGCTGATATGTTTGTGTCCTGAAAGCTGCTCTGAGGTGGCCAAAAAAAAGGCTGTTTCTTCTCCCTGGTCAAAGCCAAGCACAGCTCTCCTTGTGCACTGCCCAGAGCAGTGCTTAGAGCAACTGCTTCTGGTTTTCACTTTGGTGACATCCTTGGAATTGTTAAAGGCCAGGCTGGATGGGGCTCTGAGCAGCCTGGCTTAGAGAAGGTGTCCCTGCCTTTGGTAGGCATCTTGGAACTACATCATCTTTAAGGACCCTTCCAACCCCAAACCATTCTATAGTTCTACAGTGGACTGGTGAATGCATGGTGGTGATGTTCCTTTCTTCTGCTGATACACAAAATTTTGACTTTTTGTTTTGACTGATGCCACCCTTCAACCAGTTTAGAGAGGCTATTCAATCTAACACTCAAAAATTAATTCCAAGGGCAGCAGTGAAGTGGTTAACAAGAAGGGCAGGGGAGCACAGTGATGGAGATAAAAGGGAGATGAGACAGGATTATCCAGGACAAGTTTGTGTTTGCCGCAGGGGGATGAGTCAGTGGTGACGGTGGCTAATGTAGATTTCGAGATGTGAGGGATTTTTTCCAAGTGAGATTTTCAATGGAAAATATGGTTTAAATGTGGACTAATGTGAAATGATACAACAGGGACAGTGAAGTGCATATGTTAAACTGGGCAGCTCCGCAGCGGCCACCCGGCGAAAGGATTGATGGGTTATTTATTGCAGATTGTATGACAGGGAAAGAAATCTGGCTCATCAGAGGTCAGGGAAATTAAATGTTGTCCTCTTGTCATGGTAGGTGCTGAAATCGATCTGTTACCTCCTGTTACCTCATCTTTTGATGAGCATGCAGAACAGCCTGTTGCTCGGTGGATGAGGTCAGGTTTTAGAGTTGCAGCTGATTAATTTCTAGGCCAGCAATAACATTTCTGGTTATGAATCTATCATAAAATCATAGAATGATTTGGGTTGGCAAGGACCTTAAAGATCATCCAGTTCCAACCCTCTGCCATGGGCAGGGACACCTTCTACTAGGCCAGGTTTCTCAGAGCCCTATCCAACCTGGCCTTGAACACTTCAAGGCATGAGGCACCCACAACTCAATTTCAGAACATAAAATGCTTTCTCCATAGATAAAGAAAAACAGCATACCAGATAGAATATTGATTACCCATTATGGAAGTGTTTTTACATAAAAAGAGCTTCTTAGTACTATCAAATAATAGTGCTACTAGAAGCATGATAATGAAGCAGACCTGCCCTTTTTTTCCTGTTTTGTGCAAAATTTTCCATAGGTTTCAAGAGAGGTCACCCAGTTTACAGCCCAGTGGGGCTTGACCCTGTTTACATGTCACTTAATTCTGTGCCAATATGTGAATACTGTGTCTCTGCTTCTCAGTGAACCTGTGGCAGCACTTATCAAAGTCCAAAAACTTGTGATAGGAATGCGTTAGCCCAGGCAGGTTAAGTCCTGTGGGAGTTAATACTGTTCCCCAAACCCTTCTTAGATCTTTAATGATGGAACTCTTCAAGGCCAGGCTGATGGGGAGTGGACCATCTTGGTCTACTGGAAGGTGTCCCTGCCTGTGGCAGGGGAGTTGGAACAATATGATCTCTAAGGCCCCTTCCAATCCAAATCATTCTGTGAATCTATGATTCTGTGATAAAAGTTCACACATGGTCAGTGCCATGGGTGACTGATTTAGTTGGCCCAAGTTGTCTAAAAGCAGGAAAATATATTTCCTGCTCTGAAGACTGTAGTCATTTCTGTGCTCATCTGCCAACATCTATCAGTGTGTGCCAGTCACAGTTTATGTGTTTTAATCCAAAGTATGCCATGCTTTAGCACCCACCAAGCCCCAGGCCTAAAGAGCCTTGGCTTATGCCTGTGGCTTTTGGAGACCATTGCTTAACAAATGACTAAAAGTGACAGCCTGTATGCCATGGCCCTCCATGGCTGTTAATGCCAATATCTGGCAGATTTCGACAAGAGTGCTGAGCACTGAGGGCTTTGTCTTGATGTGATAAGTGGCACAGATAGTGCTAGCAAGTACCTAAGCAGGTAGAGCTGGAGAGAAGTGATTGCTGCTTTTCCTGTGCCGAGGCAAAGTAGAAATCCAAATCTACCTTATGGTAACATACAGCTACATTTTTGGAGGACTTTCTATGCAAACTGATTGCTTTTCACTGGAGAGACATTTCTTCTGTTATAAAGAACCTGGTGGCTGGTACCTGACAATGGGGTTCATTGCATTGGGCTTAGAAAAATACTGCTTGTGTATCAGCAAAGATTAAGGGCCTGAATCTGTTACCACCAAGACAGCTGTGAGGTTACCAAGCAAAGAGCACTCAGCATTACAAAATAATTCGGTAAATCTGAGTGAGATCAGCAGTCACTGAGAGCTGCCTAAAGAACACCACAGTTGAGGACAGCTGAGTGCAAGCCCCATAGATGCTGTTGCTTTGTGCAAGAGACAGTCATCTGGAGTCAGGACATGGGCAAAAAGCGAGGCTAACCAGCTTAGTAGACAATTAGGCTGTGGCTGAACGGAAGGAAATGCTTGTGTGATTTAAATGCCAGCAGAATTATCAGATTGAGGTTTTGCTCCTGACTCTGCCACAGGCTCTCAGACTCCTTCATTCACTATCAATGCTCCCCCCTGCACAGCCTTGTTCCTGCTTCAGGGCTGCTGAGGTACAGGGGTGGCGGTATGGGCAGCAAAATGTTTTCTTGAAGACTTTGAGCTCATTGCAAAACCAGTCTTGTCTTTGTTGAGAGAGGGATGCTGGTGGCAAGGCTGGTTCCTAGAGTATCTATAGCTATTTATGCATATATATGTATATATATGTATTTATATACCTATGTATGTATGTATGTATGTAAGTGTAGCTGTAAGGTTGTCATCTTTGTCTTTGCTTACCACAGACTTGGAAGGGCTTTTTTGGAGGTGGTAGAGGAGGCAGGAATAGGAATGTAGCTGTAGCCTCATCTTCTTCACCCTGATCTCTCCCGATGTCTTTGTCTGGCCATGGGGAGGACATGGGGGAAGCTGCACCAGGGTTTCCATCAGGCTAAATCAAAAGTTGAGATTGCCTGCTTCATAAAAGAAAACTGTTGTAAACAAGGAGTTGGTGATCTTTTGGGTAGAGGAATCGGCCCATTGTGGTCATCTAGCAGAATGACGGTCCTTTTAAAATCCCCTAGAATGTGACACACTCCTGTTGGGAAAATAGATCAATCATCTACTCGAAAGGCAGTATTTGCCTCAAGGTTTTATGCCAAAGTGTCTTAGTCAGTGTTCTGCATGTGGGGACATTCAGGTTTTCCCAGTGCAAGCTCAGTGGCCAGTAAAGCTCAGGGGCACGGGGCTAGCACTGGTCTTTGGAAGTGGCCAGTTCTCCTGCAGCACCTTGCAGGGGCTGAAACCTTTTGGACAATGACTTCAGGAAGCACAAAGTCACTTGTGCTTGTCTTGTGCACATGGAAAGCTCTCTAGGAGCACACGGCTTGCTGTGAAAAGGGGAAGGAAAAGGGAGGGACAGATGGGAAAGGAAGAGGCAGGAGGGAGAAAATGGATAGGGCAAATGCAGGCCAGACTTGGAATCAGTGGTGGCCAAACCTGCTAGCCAGAACATGCCAGGAGGAAGCAGAGATCATGATTAGCCATCAAAACATCCTTGGTATCCCCTGCCAGACATTTCTCCCTGGAAAGACAAATAAAAGTGGAAGCTGACTGATTTAATGTCATCCCAGGAGCCTTCAGAACAGCATCATCAGCATGGCATGACACAGGCTTACCTTCGCTACCCTGAGTCAGACTTTGTCCTCACTTGGTTTGAAACCCCTCTCTGAGATAGGCCAGGGAAGATCAGGCTGCCAGGAGCCAGAGAGTGAAGGGCTGGACAGGCTGTGACGGCCATGCCCTGCACGGCCAGGAGCAACAAGGAATGTGACACGGCCCTCCAGCTGAAACACAAGAAAATGCAAGAGCTCTGTCCCTAATTTGTCAGTCGGGAAGAGCTGTGGTGACGTGAGGAATGGGAGGTGACACCCTATGGCACAGCCACTGTCAGGGGCTCAGCCCTGATCTGCATCAGTGGATGGTTATTTCCTATTTGTTCCCTTGCCCATAGACATACCTGAAAAGATCTGATAAATATGCTGAATTATCTTTTTGTCTATAACAGCCAGTGAAATAGTAATTTTGGCAAAGAACAGGTTTTCAGGAAATCAATTACCTAAAATTCAACCTCCAGCTGGGTAAAGTCCTGCAGATTCCAGTATAGTGTTTATGGTGCCTAATGTATTTCTTGTGTTGGGGATTGCTCTCTCCTCATTTTAATTATGACCACTTTCAACAAATGCAGCAAGGAACAGTCAGTTCCTTTAAAACCCAGACAGTCAGCTCTTCCCCATGCACCTTTCAAATATGGGCAATGAGGCCGCTCATCTCCACCTTGTTACATCCAGAGATCATAAAATGAGACTTGTGCTTAAGTGGATTATGTAGTTTTGCTCAGCGGCTTCATGTGGAGAGGAGAGACTGTGAGCCAGGATTTCTGGTTCCCTGTACTGCCTGTTGGCAATGGCTGGGCTCTTCCACAGTGTGTGGCATGGCCACCTGTTTCATTATTTGGTAGGAAACTAGAGCTTCCTTTGAATGCACCTTCCTAGGGGACTGTCCTGGATCCCTCCCACAGAGCTGGATTATTTCCTGTTTATTCCTTTCTTGCTTTCATTATATGCTCCAGCCTTTAACTATGCAGAATGCAACTGGAAAGATGATACACAGATGAACTTAGAGGTTCCAGCTTGTGTGTGAATCCCCCTGGACTTTTGGCATGACCTTCAGCTATGCTGTAGGTGCTGGGAAAGGAGTAAGTGGCTTCAGACCAGGATGTAAAATGTGCAGCACTCCCTGCAGGCACAAGCAGAGTAGGGAGAAGAAATCACCAGTACAGGCACTGGGAAGAAAAAAGGATGAGACTGAAGGTGTTGTACCCTAGTAAGAAAGGGAGTTCCTCATAGCTCTAGTAAGGGCAGATATTCGGACCTTCTTTTGTCATTACCATAAAAAACCCCCCCCTGGATTACCAGGAGATGCACAAAAAAACCAGTGGGAAGGCACTGTAAAATACTAGTGAAGGGTTAACTCTGGAGAGCTTGTCGAAGGGATGAGTAAAAGGGCTTGTACTATCTAGCTACAAAAAGTTAATGGGCGTAAAAACCAAAGAAAAGGGGGGATGATTTGGCTTAGCAGTAATGGGGGGCAAAATTATGGAAGGTTTCAAACAAAACCAGGCTGAGTACAGTACAAATTTGCAGTCAGATGGGTTACTTTAGAGAATAAGCTCCCACGGAGATGTGTGGCACTTGGTTGGCAGTTTGTGACTGTGTAAGTGCACAAAAGGGATAAGGGTGAATGGACATCTGGAGAAAGAAATCTGTGTGACCAAGTCTGGTGGGATATGAATGCATGTGAAGCTATGTTGTGAGGACCCCTGGGTACTTTGTCCATAAATGATATGGACAGAAGAGCTGGGAGAATCCAGTGGGATGGCTTTTCAAGCAGCTACCACAGGGAAGACTCTTATGAAAAATCACAAATCAGCAGGGTTCATCTGAACATTTTTATGTCCAGTGCTTGTTGTTCAGAGATCCCACAAGTATTTTCACTTACTGATGGACAGATACCACTCTTCCTAATTTATGGAGCCACTAAAGAGAAGACTTGGAAAGGCAAGACTCTCTGTAGTCACTTAGTTGATTAGTGACTGACCTGAAATAAATTATTCTTATCATTTAGGCATTTCTCTGAAGTGTACCATCTCTGAAGCTCGTCTATACATATACAATTTTTATCCTTTTCCTTTTTATCCTTTTCCAATCAGTACTGGAACCTGCTGTACCCAAAGTGTTGCTGGGAAGCTGTCTCATGGTTGGGGATCTCCATCCCCATCTGAATCACAAGAGAGATTGTACCTGTCAAATTTGCTTCACAACTTTGGAGATCCCTTTAAACACTTCCTCAAAAATATTTTATGTTGTAATGGTTCTTCAGACCCAAATGGAGAAATGTCTGCAGTCTCTTCAGCAATCACTTTGGCAACTTCAACCAAACAGCAGCTTTCTTGGCTTGTTAGGGTGCCTGTTGTTATACTCAGTAGGGAGGAGCTGCTGTATTCTAAATTTACAGGAAGCCACAAGTTCATGTGTTCATTCATTTATTTTTCATTCATGCACTGAGCAGGAGTCAGCCAACAGCTGTTGCACCAGAATTCAGGGAGTGAGAGAACAGCAGCAAAGCAGAGATTACAAATAAGTCCCTTGTGAACAAGAAGCAAAATTTCCAGGTGAACAAATCAGAGACGGAACTATCTGTAATTGTTAAAAAAAGTAGTCCCTAACTAAGAAGTTGGTTTCGTGAAGAGTCAGCCTGGAGCTCCAGAGAAATTTCATGAGAAACAAAACCATTTTAAATCTGCAAATCTTGGAATAGCTGTGGATTTGTCCTGAGATGGATAGGTCCAGTGGTGACAAGAGACATTACATTTTCTTTTCTTTCCTCGCTCATTTGATGTGCCTGTTTATTCTTAGCCACAGTCATTTTCCCAATCTCTTTAATGCCCCAGGATCCATTTCTGCTCATTCTTCATTCTGTATTTGTTTAATATGTGCAAGAAGTTGGTTGATGAAACATACTACTGAACTGAATGAGGCTATCGGAGGAGAAAATGGGTTTATTTTTCTCCTTAATGACAATTCAGATAAGTAGGCAATGACTCTTGGAGGATTTTGCACTGAGATCATGGAGTTCCAGGCAGTTCTCCTTCTTTAGTTGCACTCAAAGCCTCATCCTTGGTCCTAAACATGGAATTGCAGAGTGATTGAGGTTGAAAGGAACCACCAGTGGTATCATCTGGTCCAACCTCCCTGCTCAAGTGGGGTGTTTTTGGAGCACTTTGCACGGTGAGGGACACTCATATGTGATGTTCATGTGCTTTGTCCTCTTGGTACTGATGGTGTTGTTCATTGAGATCACTGGGGACTTGGAACAAAGCATGGACTTGATGTTCAAAAATCTTATGTTGATTCCCAGACCCATGAATGTCAGTAGAAAAGTACCTCCCAAGCACCATACCTAAACCTGAACTAAATCACAGAGCCAAGCCTTTCCTTTCCATCTGTGTGGAGATGATTGATGACAGAAAAGGAGGCTGTGTCTCTCTTCCCTAAGGCCCATGTTTGAGCACAATGATCTCCAAATCAGCTGGAGAGACAGGGCCCCAAGTCCATGAGGATACAGAGGTGCTAGCGTGATGTCGGTGTGAAGATGGGCTTTGGCAGACATTCAGCTGCAGTCTCCATGAGCCACCTGCTGCAGAGGGGAGAGTTGGTGGTTGGTGTGGCCACCAGAGCAGGGCTTAACCAGCTACACAAGGTAAAGTTAAAGAAAAGCTACGTAGTGTTAAGACTCTGCCACCTGGCCATTGAAGAGGATATGTAACACACATCTGCATGCCCCTAGACCTGTATGTGGCTGTATCTGACATCCTTTGCTGCTCAATTTAACCTACAGACTTGGCAGGAGCAAATATCTTAGGCATGCAAGGAGCAAGATCTCCTTCCTGTCCGAGATGAGTTTTTTTCCTAATTCGGTTAATGCCAATTGCCCGTGCTTCCTGATAAGCTGAATAACTGCAGTTGGGATCATCTTCATGGAAATTTCCATATGCCCCTTGCAGAGAAGCCAATAACCAGCTGTCAAGCAATGAACCTCAGCCCAAACACCCGACCAGGATGGCTGCTCAGTGGGTGTGGAGGGAATGATGACTCTGCATCCACATCCGACTCCTGCCTCTGTGTGGTGGCAGGGTTGCAGGGTTGCATGAGTGCTGGGGCTGCTGTGCAGTGGCTGTCCCACCTATGCAAGAAGCTTCCAAGAGCAGAAATAGGAACTGCTGCTGTCAGATTGCCCATAAATTCAGTCCAATTAGGGATAGAGAGGCTGTCTGCTTCCTTTGGTCCTCATCCCTTTCAGTGCAGAGCTGGAATGAAATGCTGTGATCAGTTCTGGGATATTGTAGCTCTTTTTTTTTTTTTTTTTTTTTTTTTTTGTCGCCAGCAGTCTCTAAAGGTGGTCTTTACTCTTTCACCCCCTACAGAGTCCCCAGGCATGACAGCAGGGTGAGCTTTGCTTTCGTTATCAGCTTCTCAGCAATACAATGTGTTTTAGAGCTTTGTTCTTTTATTCTTTGAAACATGGGCTGGTGTCTGCTCTTTCCTTTCTGCTGCTGAAAGAGTAGTAGAGGTGGTGGACTTGGAGTATTTAGAGCAGAAGTTGTTTATTCTGTAGCTTGAGAGAAGTAATATATGTCATTCAGGAGTGTAGAGAGCAGTTTTGTTATTGTTTTATTGAAAGTGCATTTTTTGGTAAAGGGGATCCTTAGCCAATAATCAAGTAAGAAGCAGCACATCATTAGAAAAACAATAAAGGATCAGACTAATGACTCTTAGGGCCTCATTTGCTATCCAGTTAATTAAACAGACAACACAGATGCTACTGCTGTTAATAATATCATTCAATTACTGTGCTGCTAAGTATTATGGTCCCCAGGAAACCATTACCCAGTGCTGATTGAGAAGAGGAACTGTGAAGGGCTACTTAGGGGACAATAAACCATGTCTCTGTTGAAAAGGGGGCTGGAAGCAGAGTTTTCTGGAGACACGAGGTGCTCGAGTACAAGTAGGTGCAAGGTTGTTCGAGGTGATGGAGGAGAGGAAGAGGAATCTGAAAAGTTACGTTCCCACCCCAGGTGTGCTGATGAAACTTGGAGCAGCCAGCTGGGGGTCACTGGAAGGCATTTTGTGAAGAAATGGCTGGGAAGGAAGGCTTTTTGTTTGCAGAAAGAAGAGTGTGTGCTTATAGCAGCCAGGAGATGGATGGGAAATAAAAGGGAATTGGAAATGGAAATGAATGTATCTCAACACCCCAGAGTGTACTAAGCATCTCTCCAAGGGGAACAGGGAATATCATAAAAGCCTCATTGAGCAGTACAGGTAATAGATTCACTTCTCTAATATTTCCACTCTCCTACTTTGAGGGTGAGTGAAAAATCCAAGGCTGGCAGGAGAAGACCTCATCTCAGCGGCAGGGACTTTATCAAACTCAGCTTTCCCAGCCAGGCACTGAAGTGACAGGGACTATTAAGCTGAAGGAGCACAGCCCAGAGTGGTCCCAGGTGGTTCCTGTTCATGGCACACACCTGCTTTCCCCAGCATCCCGGGAGGGTGATGCACAGAGCTGTGAGAGGGTGGAGGACGGATTTTGAAAAAACCCTGGGCCTTCCTCAGAGTCCTGATATCTCATTGCACCATTTCCTCTATGCCAATACATTGTGTATCCCTCATTTTCCCCACAAGGGCTAGAGGGTTCTCATTTGTTTTCTTTTTTCTTCTTTCTTCTTCTTTTTTTTTTCCCCTATTTTTTTTTCTTCTGTGTTTGCTCATGCAAAAGCAGCTTTTATAGTATTCATATATACTGGGGTAGCAGCCAGAGACCCTGACCAAGGATGTAGGGAATCTTGTATGCTGTGATGCTCAAACTGATCATTATCAGTCTGGGATTAATGATCTGTGTGCTCCGTACATTCAGCTGTTCTCTGATCCCCGGGAAGTGCCTTAGGTCATGGCCATAATAGTTTAAGTAATATGAAGATATGTGTTGGAAAATGCTTGGCAGTAGCTCTGTGTAAGGAAATCTCCTGCATGTCTGCACTGATATTTCGAGCACAAGGAGAAGTTTAGGTCTGTGTCAGGCTTCTTTGTGTGCTCTCAGGGTAAGAGGGTGGCTCTGGGTGTTTGGGGTGCTCCATCCATAAGGAGGTGTCGCAGTGACGGGGCTGCGCTGCCACGTGGTGACACCAAGCTGCATTCATTATACCTGGGTTTGCAGAGGGATCCTTTAGTGAACTCTGCTGGAGCGCTGTGCCAAGATCAGAGTTTCAGTTTGCAAATTAAATGCTAAAAAAAAAGTATATTTGTGTGTGGATTCCCCCATGATACAAAATGATTCAACCCCAAACCAGTAAGAAGGGAGTCATACTCGATTCTGAAAGATGCTCTGGGGAAGGTGGTTCATTTTCTTTAAAGTTCAGTTAAAAAAAACCCCCAAAAACTTATATAATTTTTAGCTAAATGTGCATTTATTCATTCAGGTTCTTTTTTATCACTAGATTAATAGAATCATGGGGTCATTTAAGTTGGAAAAGACCTCTACAACCATCGAGTGCAGCCATTAACCCATCACTGCCAAGTCCCACCACTAAACCGTGTCCCTAAGTGCCACCTCTGCACATCTATTAAATACCTCCAGGGATGGTGACTCAGTCACTGCCCTGGGCAGTCTCTTCCAATGCCTGACCACCCTTTCAGTGGAGAAATGTTTCCTAATACCCAACCTAAACCCCCCATGGTGCAGCTTGAGACTACTTCCTCTCATCCTGTCACTTGTTAGTTGGAAGAAGAGACTGACCCCCACCTGGCTACAACCTCCTGTCAGGGAGTTGTAGAGAGTCAGAAGGTCCTTCCTGAGCCTCCTTTTCTCCAGGCTGAACAGCCCCAGCTCCCTCAGCTGTTTCTCATCAGACTTAAGCTCCAGAGCCTTCCCCTACTCTGTTGCCTACTCTGGACATGCTCCAGCCCCTCAATGTCTTTCTTCTTGTAAGGTACCCAAAACTGAACCAAGAACTCAAGGTGTGGCCTCCCCAGTGCCCAGCACAGAGGGACAATCACTGCCCTGCTCCTGCTGACCACACCACTGCTGACACAGAAGGCCACGAGGCCACCGGCCTCGTTGCCCACCAGGGCACACGGCAGCTCAGGTTCAGCCACTGTCAGCCAGCACCCCCAGGGCCTTTCCTGCTGGGCAGCTTTCCAGCCACTCTGCCCCCAGCCTGGAGCACTGCAGGGCCTTGTTGTAACTGAAGTGAAGGACCTGGCACTTGGCCTTGTTGACTCTTGTCATGGTTAAACCACATTTGGCAACTAAGAGCCACACAGCTGGTCATTACCCCCTGCTCCTGCCACCCTGGTGGGGAGGAGAGTTGAGGAACAAAGGTAAACCTCATGGGTTGAGATAAGAACACTTTAGTAATTGAAACAAAATAAAACAAAATAATAGCACTAATCATAAGAACAACTACAATAATAATACAAATTGTAATGAAGTTGCAATTACTACAATTGTAATTGTAATGAAATGGAGAGGAAGAGAGAAATAGCACTCAATATAAACAAGTGATGCACAACAACACTGCTCACCACCCGCTGACTGATGCCCAGCCAGTGCCTGAGCAGCAACCAATACCTCACAGCCAAGTCTTCCCCAGTTAATAAACTGGGCTTGATGTTCTGTGATGTGGAGTATCCCTTGGGCCAATTCAGGTCTCCTGTCCTGGTCATGCTCCCTCCCAGCTTCTTGTGCACCTGCTCCCTGGCAGAACATGACACACTGAAAACTCCTTGACTGAGGACAAATGCTGTTTAGCAACAACTGAAACATCAGCATGTTATCAACATTGTTTTCACACTAAATCCAAAACACAGCACTGTCCCAGCTATTAGAAAGAAAATAAACTCTATCCCAGCTGAAGTGAGGACAGAACCTCATTCTGTTGGCCTCGGCCCATTGATCCAGCCTGTCCAGATCACTCTGCAGATCCTTTCTACCCTTCAACACATCAACACTCCTCCCCAGTGGGGTTTCATCTGCAAACTTACTGAGGGTACACTCGACCTCCTTGTCCAGATCATTGATAAAGATATTAAACAGGACTGCCCCCAGTTCTGAGCCTCAAGGAACCCCACTAGTGACCAGATGCCAACTGGATGTGATTCCGTTCACCATCACCCTCTGGGCCTGGTCAATTTTTTTACCCAGAAAAGAACACACCTGTTGAAGCTGTGATATACTATGCCCAAATATATATAATCTATTATCTATTATGTGTAATTTATGTGATAAGCTATATATTAAATGTATATTATGTATCTGATGTACCATAATGTAATATTCCTCAAAAATTTCAAATGGCTTTAGTCCCACAGATACCTGCACTCCCCCCTTAAATTTAGAATTCAGAGACTCTTCTGCTTCCAGGGACTTTCAGCATGACAAGGTAATTGGCATCTCTGCACTTCTGCCACAAGGAAGGTATGGAATTGGGAACACACCAAGATCTGAGACCTGGACATACACCGGCTGTTGGGCTGTAACAGGACCACAAAGACTGACCCCAGTCTGGTGGTGTTGCCAGGGTGGACCTGTTACTTTGTCCTCAGAATTTCCAGATGTTTGCAGCAGCTCCAGCTCACTGGCACTGTGTAGTACCTCTTTCTGGAGAGTAGGAAAGTCTCTTGGTGGCCAAGATTCTACATGCTCCTTGGCCTAAAGCAGCAGCCAAGGTCAGTACAGTGTAAGACTGAATCTCTCAGGATGTGTCCTAGCACTGGTCAAACTCAGGCAGAGACAAGTTTAAACAGGAGGAGACAGTGCAGTAGTTTCAAAGGAAATTTGAACTCGGTTCTGTGCTTAAAACACGGAGAAATGGGACTAATGGCAATCAGGAGAATTGAATGCAAGAACAGCCCAGGCCCTTGCAATTGCCACTGCTGAGAAAGGAGATTTATTGTGAATGAAATCCTTCTCTGGGATGCTTTGATGTAAGCAAAACATCTCCTTGTTTCCACACAATTTGTATCTTCATGTCAGCAGGACAGGAACCCCCTGGAAAGGGGCTGGCAGCCCCCAAAAGACACCTTCTGTATGGTCAAGTGTGCTTGGTGACCGGGCAAACTTTCCCAGTGCTCCAAGTTCACTTTTTGATGTCAGTCCCAGATCCCTCCTTTACTGCACATGTATTCATGGCTTGCTATCTGGCTCATCTCATCCCTGGCATCCTGCTTCTGTCTCAGTAGTGGAAATATTAATTAAAATCAGCCCCACTGTGAGTAACTCCACATGTGCTTGCAGGGATGGGACCTCTCTCCTGCAAGGCTTTGGCACTTCTGCCAGTTGCCCAACCACTGTCCCTTGTCTGCAGCCTGCTGAGATCTGAGATTCCTCATTTTCATGAGGGATTCCCTGTGGAGCATATTAATTAATCTCACTGAAGTACCATAAGAAACACACCTGCAAATCAATCTATCTTTCTTTCTTTCTTTCTTTCTCTCTTTCTTTCTCTCTTTCTCTCTTTCTCTCTTTCTCTCTTTCTCTCTTTCTCTCTTTCTCTCTTTCTCTCTTTCTCTCTTTCTCTCTTTCTCTCTTTCTCTCTTTCTCTCTTTCTCTCTTTCTCTCTTTCTCTCTTTCTCTCTTTCTCTCTTTCTCTCTTTCTCTCTTTCTCTCTTTCTCTCTTTCTCTCTTTCTCTCTTTCTCTCTTTCTCTCTTTCTCTCTTTCTCTCTTTCTCTCTTTCTCTCTTTCTCTCTTTCTCTCTTTCTCTCTTTCTCTCTTTCTCTCTTTCTCTCTTTCTCTCTTTCTCTCTTTCTCTCTTTCTCTCTTTCTCTCTTTCTCTCTTTCTCTCTTTCTCTCTTTCTCTCTTTCTCTCTTTCTCTCTTTCTCTCTTTCTCTCTTTCTCTCTTTCTCTCTTTCTCTCTTTCTCTCTTTCTCTCTTTCTCTCTTTCTCTCTTTCTCTCTTTCTCTCTTTCTCTCTTTCTCTCTTTCTCTCTTTCTCTCTTTCTCTCTTTCTCTCTTTCTCTCTTTCTCTCTTTCTCTCTTTCTCTCTTTCTCTCTTTCTCTCTTTCTCTCTTTCTCTCTTTCTCTCTTTCTCTCTTTCTCTCTTTCTCTCTTTCTCTCTTTCTCTCTTTCTCTCTTTCTCTCTTTCTCTCTTTCTCTCTTTCTCTCTTTCTCTCTTTCTCTCTTTCTCTCTTTCTCTCTTTCTCTCTTTCTCTCTTTCTCTCTTTCTCTCTTTCTCTCTTTCTTTCTTTCTTTCTCTTTCTTTCTCTTTCTTTCTTTCTTTCTTTCTGTCTTTCTTTCATAAGGATATTTAGTTTATACATTTGAGGACATGGGGAGTTTTTCAGGACTTGTTACCAGTTAACAGCATTAATTAAATTTCTTTCTGCTGGAAACAAAAGCAACATATTATTCTGATATATTGCTCATACTCATCCTACCCTTGTTACCCAGCTGCTTTCCTGCCTTACGCATCTAAAGAGCCCTCTTCTGTATTTTTAATGTTTCTTGCACCAGGCTCATACTATTACTAAATATAAAAACTTGGACATGGATTTGTTGATTTATCCTTTTCTCACTCCTTGTAAATGTCCCCGACAATTCTTCCCTTGTGATAAGTATTACCGTAATCTTGCAATAAGTTGCAAGATATATTGCAATAAGAATTATTGTACTCTACTCTTGGTATTTTTGTGCATTTGTCATGGAGAAATCTCAAGCTCCTTTGTTACCATCTCTGCATTCTTAATACCAAGTGACTCAGTTACTAATCCCTTTAATTCTTCACCCTTGTGCTTCAGAAAGTAAGGACTTTGATACCTGTTTTTGCTTATCCTTCTTTTAGTTTCAACAGTAGTAGTGAACATCTGATCAAACACTTTTCCATAGCGTCCTCACTCTTGATCTAAACCAAGCCTAAAGTAAAATAGCTTTTTGCTGGTTCTGATGCTATTTCAGGGTGAAAAAAATCTATTGCCTATTACATCCAGGAAGGGCTGAGCTAAAGTATCGCTCATAACAGTAATTCTCCACTTGCCATCTAGAAAAACGCAAAATGACACATTTCCCAGAATTTACCTTTCTAATAGATAAGAGATCTCATGTCATGTCAGGATCCAGTGGCAGACATCTGAAATGACTTCCTAGAAAATGAATTATATTCAGATGGATCCTATTATGTGCATGGTCTCATCTTTTAAACCTGTTTGAGGTACTGTGTTATTCACCTGCTCTGCAGCTTTGTGGTTACTGCCTTTATTTCCCTCTCATATCACATCCCTCAGCCCTGCACACTGACCATTTCATGTTCCTGTTGTCACAAAAATACTGTTTCACATCTGATACCCAGAATTCTTGTTCTTTCAAGCATCCACATTGCATATCTGCCATTGATAGTGGGCAAAGTTCCCTCATCTTTTTATTTCCTTTTTGCTTTCCCTTTTTTTTTCTTCTTGTCCTCCTTTCTCTTTCTCACCTCTTTGCTCTGCCCATTCAATCTCTTCTTTATACCCTTTCCCATCTCATTTTGCTTTTTCCCCACCGTTTTCCCTTTTTCCTCTCTCACAATGAAATAACTTCTGTGTTTTTATAGCTCCATTTGTGCTTCTCTCACTACTTATGTTAGCCTGCAAAAGAGTAGCAGGGAATCGTGCTTAAAAGGCACTTAAGACATGCCTAGTCTAAAATATGGAGCACTCTTGAACACAGTGATCCTGTCTCTGCTCATGTCCTGGTGCTTCAGCAAGAGATGATGTGCACAGCCTGGGAAATGGAGGACGGTGTCTAAGAGCTGAGAAATGATGAGGAATGGGGCATGAAAAGAGAAGGTATTGAGGGAGGAAAGGGGTAATGAGCAAAGAAAGTTAAGAAAGTTTGGGGGGAACCATGATGGCCAGGATGGGGTAACAAGAGCCATTTGGGCACCCAAATGGTGCTGGAGATAGTGCCATGGCCAAGACAGTCCTGTATTGCATTCCAGGTGGAAGTCTGCCTCTTCTCCCAGACAACCAGCAACAGGACAAGGGGAAACAGCCTCAAGTTGCACCAGGAGAGGTTCAAGTTGGATATTCAGAAAAATTTCTTCAGTGAAAGAGTGGTTAAACACTGCAACAGGCTGCCCAGGGAAGTGGTGGAGTCACCATTCCTGGAAGTGTTCAAAAAATGAGCAGATGTGTCACTTTATGATATTGATGCCTCCTCCAGCCACCTAGAAACAAAGACTAGACAAGAGGAAGGGAATAAAGACAGGTATTTATTTGAAGGGCCTTCAAGGTACACCCTGGGGGAGCCAAAGGCTGCTTCCAAAAATTGGACCCCAAGATGGACGACAGGTCACGAGTTCTTCACACTTTTATAGGTTTGGATCATTTGCATATCAGGGTTAATTCTCCAATTAAAGCCCCAGTTTTAGCGATGTAACGCCCCTCAGCTTGCCCCCCTTAGAATCTTTAGTTTACACATTTTGGGCCTAAAAACAGCCTGGTTGTCCTTGAAGGCAAAGCCTGGAGAGGCTTTGTTATGTCTACCTAGTATGAGAGAGTAGGAATTACAAGCTACAAGGAACTTCAGAGTTACACTCGAAGCAGTACAGAATTTGAAAATATAAAAGTTGAAACCTAAGGCATCAATATGATTTACTGGGCATGGTGGTACTTAGTTGAAGGTTGGACTTGATCTTTTCCAAGATCAGTGATTCTATGATTCTTCATGCAAGGCAAGGGAAGGAAAGTGGGCAGAAAGCGAAGAGGAGCCAGTGCATGAAGATACGGGGATAGGAAAGGACCAAGAGTTATAAAATGAATAGAATGGGCATGAGGTGAAGGAGGAGCCCCCCTGATTCCCTTGCATGTCTCTCTCATTGTGGGAAGCCCCTGTTCTCCCCCCAGATTCCACCTGATCTATGGGGATGCCGGCACCGCTCCCTGCCCGCTGCACCCTCCGAGCGCTGCCCAACCGAGGCGTCGGCACTCGCTCCCTCCAACAGCAGCAAAGTGCTGGAGTCAGCTGCTGGCACAATGCTTTGGTTAAATAACAAAACAACAACAAAAATTTTATACACATAAGAAAAGGAAAATTAAGCAATGATGGGTTGGGCAATTAAACTAAAAGCATTTTAGAGTGTAGTCCAGCTCTCTCTATCAATAATTCAGGAGGCCAAGATCAGTCTAATTGATTGAACACCTTCCACAGTAGTCAGCCACTAAAAAGACAAATGAAATGTCTTTTTTATTGTCAAATCTCCGTCTCACATTTGCTCAGGCAAAATCCTGCAGGGCTTTTCATTTGAGGAGCTTGGGTATTTTTTTTTTTCCTGATGGAGATAAATTGAAGGCCAATGTCTGTTTTTAAAGAGCAGTAAATTAAGCCTGTCTGCTCCTTTGGCTGTGGGTGGGTGGAGAAACAGAGTTGTGCTGAGCAGGATTCACACGTAAACCTTGTGTGGGTTGTCAAAAGTTGAACCCGGTTCCCACAGGATGTGTTTTTACTGTGTAATGATTTGAGTGCCTGGGACACTTGGCCTTGACAGACTCCAAAGGACTGCAGATCCTACCCTAAAGCTGGTGTCTCTCACCTCCTTTCCTCTAAAGAGGAACCTCATTAGGATCCTTGGTTTCCTGATGGTGATATTAATGCTTACCTTTTGACATGGCACAGGTAGGTGTTTAGAAGCGGCTGAGCAATTGTTTAACTTTTCTAATTTCCATGAGCAAACCCCTCGCAGGTTCTGGGGGAAAAAAAATGTGAGTAGAAACTGGTTTATGTTTTATAGCTTTCCTCCAAAATCATGCCAAATGCAATGATTTGGGGGACATCTGTGAAGAAAAAGTAGGGAATGCCCAGCAAATTTGCTTGGTATTGTTTCCTTTGGACTGCATCACTGAGTGAGAGGGTGACTGCTCCAGCAGGATGGAGCTTGTGGACACCAGCTTCAGAGCACTGCCCATCTCTAATCAAAAGCCGATTTGAAGAGGTAAAACTTGAGCTACCACTCATGCACACACAAGTGCCTATCTGCAGGGTGTAAATCTGTGTGTGAGAAGGCTTCTTTAAGCTCAGATACTCACCAGTTATTCTAAAACATCCTCTTGTATGCACAGAGGCTCTGGGACTGGATTTTTAGCCAATATAAATCAAAGTAGCTCCTCAGGGCATTCTGCTGACTTATACGAGCCAAAGATCCTGCCCTGGGGTGAGGAGAGAGCTCTGATTGCAGTATGTGTGTGTATTTAATTAGGAAGGACTTCAAGCTGCGTCTGTGCTCTGGAGTCCCCGCTGAGTTAACCTGATGTGGCACAAGTAACCTTGTGAGCAAACCCAGAATCTGGAGATCTGGTAATGGCTTCCCTCATTTGCTATGTGTTTCCCCACAGCCTAGATAAGGAGGGAGGGGAGGAGGCAAAGTGCCTAAGAGGTTTTGTTTTGCCTCTATCACCTTTGAAATATTATATAACATGTTTGAATGCTTGATCCAACCAAGGAGTAGTTGTTTTACTTCCTAATCTAATAACTTTCTGATGTCTGTCTCCTCTTAGCTTTGCTCTAGCTTGACTGCACAAATATCATTTAATTGTGTTCTTGTGGAAACTAAAGGCCAGCAGCTTTGCCAAGAAGGGCTAATTTTATAATGCCCTATGCCAGAATTAATCTTGACGGCAGAGATAAGGCTGATGGTTTATAGTCGGCAATTATCATCACAGGAGATCTGTTGCATAGGGTGGTTACAGGTTGTGGAGTTCTCTTAAATATGGGGCATGGCCTTTGGAGGCAGGCAGAGAAGAATGAAAAATAGGCAGATGGGATTGAAAGAAAGTGGGTGACAGAGAGGAGGAAAATAGAACCAAAAAAAGGGTGATAACAGCAAATGAAAACAAGTAGGGTGAAGGCACGAGAGCAGCAGTGGAGTTATCTATTGGTGGAGCAGGAAAGGAAGAAGAATGGATATGACCAACATTAAGGGAGAGGTGTGGAAATGAAATTGAAAGAAACTGATGGGAGAATTAGGCTGGTGAGAACAGAAGTCTATTTGAGATTCAGTGTAGTCAAAGACATTTTTGTTTTGTTTTGTTTTGTTTTGAAGGAAATTTTCAGCTTCTGTTTTTAGGCCATGTCCCACCTGTCTGCCTGGTAAGAAAAGCAACTTGGTTACCCAGTAGGTGTGCTGGCGCTTACTGGAGTCTTCTCCCTGGGACAGGTTCTTTGAAGCTGAGAGCTGGTCCTCTGCAGAGATAAATGAAACCTTGCCAAGTTTATAATGCTGCTGCTGCTACACAGCCGGGGAGTCAGAGGTCTTCAGGGCTCAGGAACCACTTCAGACTCAGTGTGAGCACTTGAAGCTGCTGACAACAGCTCTAACAAACTGTTTATGGTTTTGCAAGGCAAATGAGACCCATCAATGATTTGGGTAGCAAGTCTGAAAGTAAAGTTGTTACTTCCAAGAGTTGTAAGCAACCAACCAAGCAAATATAAAATAGCTGTTTATATGTATTTGGTTTACGTGGAAAGGTTTTGGTAGCCATGGGCTGCACGGGTGGCTTCTGTGAGAAAACATGGGAAGCTGTCCCCATGTTGGACAGAGTCCGCTCCAGCCAGCTCCAGCATGGAACACGCCAAAGCTGAGCCCATCAGCAATGCTGGTGAGACCTCTCTGATATATTTAAGAAAGGGTAAAAAAATGCCAGACAGCATCTGTGAGAGAGGAGTGAGAATGTGAGAGAGGAACAGCCCTGTAGACACCAAAGTCAGTGCAGAAGGACCGAGAGGAGCTGCTCCAGATGCTGGAGCTGAGATTCCCCTGGTGCAGACCATGGATGTCCATGAGGGAGCAGAGATCCACCTGCAGCCCTTGGAGAACACCCCAGAGCAGATAATCTACACCAAAGACTTTGGAGGACCCTGTGCTGGAGCAGAAGGATTTGCCCTGAAGGAAGCTGTAGCCCTTGGCAGGCACACACAGGAGCAGGAATTCCTGGCAGGAATGGTAGCTCATGGAAAGGAGCCCATGCTGGAGCAGGTTTGCTGGCTCGTGGGGGACCCACACTGGAGCAGTTCCTGGAGGACTGTAGCCCATGGAAAGGACCCACACTGTGGCAGTCCTTGAAGAACTGCAGCCCAGAGAAAGGACCCATGCAGGAGCAGTTTGGTAAGGACTATATCCCATGGGAGAGACCCCGTGCTGGAGCAAGGGCAAGAGTGTAAGCAAGAAGGAGTGGCAGGGACAAGGTGTTACGGACTGACCGCAACCCTCAATCCCCATCCCTCATGACAAATTGGGAGAGGAGGAGGAGGAGGAGGAGGAGAGAGAAGAGTTGAGAATGAAGGACTGAAGTTGAGAATGGGAAGAAGGGAGAAGTAGGGATAAGGGGTTTTTGGTTTTGCCTTTGTTTCTCACTGACCTAGACACAGAGTAAATGGCAATAAATGAAATGACTCTTCCCCAAGTTGAGCATGTTTTGTCCATGATGGTAGCTGTTGATCAATCAACTCGTCCTCATCACAAGCCACAACTTTTTCAATCCTTTTTCCCCCTATTCTATTGATGGAGGAGAAATGAGAAAGCAACTTTGTGACCAGCCAGGGTCAACCCACCACATGATAATATATGTTGATTCCCAGAAATGTGCAGTTGAGGAAAGTTGGCTTCCACAAAACTATTCTAATAAACTTACTGGTAGTCCAGAATTGAGCATGTGTTTGCAACTCCAATCCCAGACTGACAAGTGTGAGATGATAAACAGATCCCACTATAAATACAGGCCCCTTGTACATGCATGGGACAAGTGGAGGGACATTATGGTTTTTAGGCAGGGTCTCCAGCAGACCCTCAGCAGTGCTGCTCCTTATTTATATAAGCTTCAAAGTCTGCAAGTGCAGCTGAAATAGAGACTTAAATCACAACAGGAATAGTTATGGAAGATGTTTTGAAGAAGTTTTAAAGAGGACAATAGGGAATGACTTTAAACTGAAAGAGGGTAGATTAGATATTAGGAAGACATTTTTCACTGTGAGAATGGTAAGGCGCTAGAAGAGGTTACCCAGAGAAGCTGTGGATGCCCATCCCTGGAAGTGTTGAAGGCCAGGTTTGATGGGGTCCTGTGCAACCTGGTCTAGTGAAAGGTCCCTGCCCACAGCAGGGGATTGGAATGAGATGGTCTTTAAAGTCCGTTTCCACCCAAACCATTCTGTGATTTTATGAAATAACCCTTCTAGTGGTTTTTCTCTTTTGTCGAATAAATGAATAACTTCTCTCATTAGAAAGCCCTTTTTGGGGGGGATATCAAACTCTAAGTCTGATCTGTATTCTTCATGACTAGGCCTTCTCCCTCTCTGGGATCCATGCTTGGAAAGTGCAGATGGTAATTCCCTGTGTCAGAGCAGAATTGTGAATAGCTAGGAACCATCTCATGTGTTGTTTATATAGCCCCTGCCACTGCAGGGTCCTGGAGCATAGTGGAGGTTCTCAGGTATAAAAACTGTGCAAACAATGTTTATGACTGCTCAGAAATCTTCCATGAAGTACTTTGTCAGTCTGATTTATTGAGCCACCTCATATGGAGGAGTTCAACAATGAAATAAAATGAAAAACACTGGTTATGATATTAAAATAATATAGTAGGTCATTGTTTTCCACCCAGCAGAAATAAATGGTGAGGGGTTTGAAGAAGTTTTTCTAAGTGACTTCCCATTTCTTCCCACTCAGTTTGACTATTCCTGTTGGCTGGGAATAGAAAACTGAAGTGATGGATGGCTCTGATTATGCCTAGTCAGGTGCATTAAATGGTGTCTCACTCTACTGCCTCCCGCAATCTCGCTGCTCGCTGTGCTTATCAGGGCTGGTGGGGAAGAGGTGGATGTCTGTAAACAACAAAGAAATAAAAGGGGAGGTGGTAGAGCTCAGACTGGTCTCAGCAAAAGGATTTTCTGGGCACTGGAAATGTGTTGAGGAGTTTGAACAGATCCACTTTTAGAATAAGTAATTGGGATGTGTCTGTCAGCTTCAAGACCCAGTAGCGCACGTGAACTACGTCCTGCTTTTCATGGGTCATTTCATGGGAGAGATGCTTGCAGTATATGGAAAGTTTCTTTTTAGCATCCATCTGTTTATTGCTATCATGGAGCTTAGCTCACATGCTTGTCTCTGGTTAAATCACGGACTTGCGTACTTGAGTTACAGTGCTGTGAGTTCACAGACACCAAGAAAAATTACTCTATTTTCATCAGTGTGAGACAAAATAAGATCCTATGGATTTTTAGCTACAGACCAAGGACAGGTAGGTTTGAGATGCAGTACTTCATTTCAGGTTTTGTGTCAGTGCTGTATACAAGAGCTGTCTAAAGTTGTATGAAATACGATTCTAAGTCTGTACAAATGCAGCATTGAATTTCTGTGGCTCTGTATCTAAATTTGGGTTGTTGATGTACAAGAAAATTGAATTCAAGCTGGAAAGGTGCAAAATGCTGTCAAAGTGACCCTGTCTAATGCAACAGACTAGCTGTGACTGCTTCATTCCTCCTAGGAAACAAACAAACAAACAAACAAGGCTGGTGAGATATGGCTGATCTTTATTAATCTGTAGGAAAGGTGAACTAAGTGGGTTGCTGTTTGAGCTAAGAACTTCCATTAGAAGAATCAGACCTTGAGCAAGTTTGGATTGAAAACAGGAAAACTTTTAGCAGTAAGAGCACTGAGTTTAGGGACAGCCTTTCAGCTTGATTGGTGGAGATGGAAGCCCTAACTGAGGTGTACCTCTATCTTTTTAGGAAGGAGATTTTCAATGCACATGAGTTCAGGTTCTGGGTTTAATATCTCTTAGGCTCAATTTTCTGACTTTCCTTGGGCGATTTCTGACAGCTGGAACAGGATGCCATGAAAAATGCCTCTGGCTTGGTCTTGATGGGGAAAGGTTCCAGGGTCTCTACGCTCCTGCTGTGTCCTTGCCTCTGTGAGATCAAAGTTGCTATCAGAAAAATGTATGAGGTGGCTTCATTTGAAAGTGCCAGCCCAGTGAGTTAGGCTGGTGTAATTACCCTGATACTGCAATTCCAGCAAATCTTCCCATACCCAAACCTGAACAACGTTGCAAAACTTCGACCTTCGTGTTTTAGCTCAGCCCTTATGTCTTCAAAGTACAAGGACAGATGTGCCTCAAAGTCAGTACTGGCTCAGTGGAAAGCTGGACAGGACGGTGCCATCGGGCAATATATTTCCATTAACTTTCTTGGTTTCAGCTTCAAAAAATGCTTTCTCAATCAGAATTGAACTTTTTCTGTCACAGAAGTTTTGATTGAATGATTTCAGTGTTTCAAAGACAATTGGCAGAACACACTTTAAAATTTGTAGAGGATAATTGAGGCATCTCTCTTTGCTCATATTTTCAAGCATAAGGGGTTTTTTGGGGGAAATAATAGCAAGAGAAATAAAAAACCTTGTACATTGGTAAAATAAACTGAACCCAAAGCATTTGAGCATTATTTTTTTCTTCATTTTTAATGAAATCTGTGTACCCCATTCAATGAAATTTATCTGTAAGTCCAATTGAATTGCGTGACGTAATGGGGGAAATGATGACAGATTCCACTGACTTTCACTGTTAGATCACTGAAGCCAGGTTTCAGTTAATAAAGCTGCTAAAAAATTAGAGTGTTTGCAGGGAAAATAACCTTGGCCAAAACTGCAGCCAGCCAGGTTCAGAGGACACGTTTGGGGATGCTTTTCTTCAGAGAAGGGTACAATGAAGGCTGTAACTGATGTAAAGAAGTCTGTGAATGCAAAGTTCTAGAAGCAGGAAGACTTGTGTCATTCTGGCTAATTTCTTTTGTGTGGTCATTAAGGGACAGAGAATCACAAGCAAAGGAGAGGGAGGAGGAATTTTTGGTTCCTTCAAACTCGACTGTTCACCTGCCGACACAGAGACTTCCCTGGAAGAAGTGATTTTGTATCTGTATAACTTTGTCTAGATCAGAGATTTCTCTGTTTTAGTCAAAGTTGTATCTCTAAATTGATTTTCTGGCATGTTTTTCTAGCAGGGACTGAACCTAAGCACAGTGGGAATAACTAACCCTTCCTTCATCTGCCCTTTAGGATGGGGAAAGTCCTGGTTTCTCAGCAGCAGAAAGGAGAATCTGCTTGAAATACCATGGACCTCTTAATATTTTTTAAAAGTTGGAAAAATACCCTTTTTTTTATTTTCCACATGGGAAAAATACACAGAAGAAACAGCACAAAATTGAAATAGAAACATGAGTGAACTCATGGCAAGTTGTCTGTGCTCTTGTGTGTCTCTTAATTGCATAAAGGGGAGAGCTGTAGAAGGAAAAATGCGATTGCTTCAGTACAAACACATCTGAACCACATCCCCGAGTGTCACCCCGTGTCTCTTGCTGGGTGTGCTTTTACCAGCCCAGCCCTGACAGCATTTGGTGTCACGTGGATTTATGGACATTACTCTGTGAACTGCACTGGACGGTGACATCACAGCTTCAGAGGACGTGGGTGCTACGTCATTAAAGGTCTCAGTCACTCTGCTCTGTGCTGGCCTTTGGTAATATTTGTTTAACAGGGTTTTTGTTGAGGTACAGCTTCTCGAGCCCTGGCAGTGTCAGACTGAGAGCTGAGAGCAGGATCCTATTAACCCTGTGAAGACTCAGACCTGGTGGTTTGAAAAGAACCAACTCTTTGAATAAAGTGGAATCAGAAGTTTCTTGTGCCCCTTTTTTATTATCACAGCATAGAAGAAACCCACTAATTTTTGGTCTTTTTGTTAAGACATGAGCCCCTGTGCTTCTTCTTGATACATTTCCCCCTGATCCCTCACAGTACTGTTTGGATCATCCTGCCAGCTCTGCAGGTGGTGAGTCCTTCATCTTCCCCCCTCATGGAGAGGACTCAGATCATTGTCAATAAACTCTGAGCAACAAAAATCAGTTGCAAACAACTACTAAAATTGCCCAAAAAGTTAATTTATAGAGGTGATTAAGGAAAAAAATGCTTCTTGCAATCACACCCATGGAGTAGAAAGAGCCTTTGTGATGTAAAGAAATGACAGCATCAGGAAAAGTTTGCTGTACAGCGAGGACACAATGTTATAGTGATGGTCAGTGAGACCTACATGTGCAAAAAGGATATTATTTTGCAGTCCAGGGAGCTGATAACCCTGATACCATGGTCCTGCATCTAGAAGGGCTGTGCATAGCTTAGCAAAGACCCTGAAAGTTTTTGAAGAGCAGGAGAGATCTCAGACAAGTACAATAAAAGTGATCATATAAGGAACTGCTTCTAAAGAGACAAAATCTGAATTGTATAATTACATGTGTATGCACATATGTATATGTTATAAAATGCTTCTTGTCTTCCTTGCTGCAGGACTCTGCCTCCAAGAGCTCTGTTTATAACTAATATTAACTAAGGTTTGAAGCTGTGACTACCTCCAAGAAGTGTAAAGGGATGAGCAATGATGGAGAGAAATGAGGGATGTTGGATTGAGGGCTACAAAGAACAGTGTGATAAAAGGCAGCATAGAACAAGAAAAATACAGGCTGTGTATCAAAAAAAGAACTTCCTAATAGTTGGATCTACTGGACAGGGCAACAATTTCCTAAGGGAGAGAGCAGAAACCCTGTTATTTCAATCATTTAAACAAAACTGGACAAAGCCCTGGAGAATATATTGTAAGGAACAATCATATGCCATCCCCTGGGAATGGATAACATGACCTGATAAAGTCTTTTCCTAGTGATTGTGACGATTCTCTTCAGATTGAGAACTTGTTCTGGGCATGATTTGTCTTGGGACTAGATATGATGTGAGCCTCAGGTCAGTCCTCTGATTGATTCAGGGGACCAAGCAGAGAGGAGGAAGGGGGAGAAAAGAGTGCAGGGACAGTCAAAAATAGAGCTCATGGGAAAATATTGACTCAGAAGTCAACTGTCAACTGCTGCCTGGCTGGAAATCCAGCACAGAGCTGCTGTTGGCTTTGGGAGGAGTCAGGAATGGTACACCAGACACAAATCTGGCATACCAGAATCACTGCTATTTAAATGGTTGTTTCCTCACAGAGCTGGAGAGGAACCTCTCCTCTCTTTCCAGCCTCTTTTCTGAAGCAGAGGAAATTGTATGGATGAGCTGAGATATTGTTCTATCTGTACAAAATGAACTGGTGAGTGCTGGCATCTTTGATTTCTTGGGAGGTGGTAAACCAGGTGGAAATTACCTCGGCTGCTCTGTTACCTTATTCAAAAGAATTGCCAGGGACTGAAGACATCTCCTATCTAAGCAGTAAAAGTAGTGCCTAAGTTCAACAAGAGGAGGTTTGAGGTAATCAGATCTTCTGTGACGAGCAGGACGATTGTGATTTCATAGGGCCATTTGAAGTTTTCCACTTTCCTTTATTTACTTTTTTAGTAAACCCCTTATAGTGTAAATTTTAAACAAAAAAAATTGGGAAAGATTCATATTCAAAAGAAAAACAAAAACAAACACAGAAGTCTCAAATATTTGGGGTTTTTTTAAAACAACATTTTTCAAATTTTGTCTTTTACTAGAAACAACATGTTCCCTGAGGAGCAGCAGTAGTCAAGCCTGGTTTCCTGTGAACTCAAAAACATCCCCAGTTCTCTTGAACCCTGATTTGTATCTTCATCCTTGCAGGCAGATAGATAGTCCACCCGAGGCTGTTTTATAAGGTGATGGAAGCATCTTATTCCTGCAGTTCTCTCCCATGCCACTACATCTCACTCCACCATGCAGGACCTCCAGCTCTTGTTTCTTCCCAGTAACTGGCGAGAGAAGGAGCTGATCCCAAATGCAGCTGAGCCTGCACTGTGTGTGTTGATTTTTAGGCCCTTTCATGTGTGTTCACAGATTGGCCAGATGGCAGGCCCAGCAGAACAGATCACTATCAAGTTCACATTACAGTTTCTTCTAAGTGGTGGAAATTGGTGAGCAGCTTCAAAGTTATTGTGGAGGAAAAACACATGGGCAGAGATACGGATATAGATGGTTCATCCTTACCAAGAAATGAGAAAAACACAGAACTAATTAGAAAAAGGAAAGTTTTTTATGCCTTGGTTTAAACTCATAAACCTATTCCTTACTACCATAACCCAGTGGGTATTTGAAAGGGCCAGATGTGACCAAATCTATGTTTTTACATTATGCAGAAACAATAGGTCTCAAAACAGAGGAGCTGTGTCCTGCTGGGGTCTAAGTCCAGGAGGAATACAAGACCTTTTCCAGGGGAAACAAAGAAGCCCCCAGGTCTCTCTACCTGAGAGAGGGTGGAAACTGGGCACAAGCCTCTGGCAGGAGGAGCGCTGAATGAGCAGCACCTCCAACTGCTCTGCCCCAATGAGCTGAACAGATTTGTGTCTCACCTCCCCAGGGAGGCACCCAGCAGGGAACAGGAGAGGCCATTGCTTGTACATGCTACTGGGGGAGTCCAGGCAGGGAAGGAGGAGGAAAGTGCAGTCTAAGCAGTCTGAGAACCTCTGAAACACAGTTCTCCAATGTGTCTCATGAACATGACCTTACTGAGAGCCTTGCAGGGACTGGGACACATTATTTGCCTTGACCCTCTGAGAATCCAAAGGAAATCTCTTCAAGAGGGTCAACTTCTCACAGGGAACACCCAGCTGTACTGCCTGTGATCCCCAGTTGAAACCAGCCAGACCTGAAGTCCTAAGTCCTACCCTGAATCAGAAGTGAGCATGGCTATGTTTCACTAAATTGCTGCCTTTGGATCCCTATAATTTCAGGTAGTGTGAGAAACATAATTGTCTTCCCAAATGCCACCCACAAGAGGACTACCCAGAAAGCTGTTACAGCTGATGGCCTCAGTTCTTGCTCCATCAAGGCTGTAAGAATTCAGGGCTCTGTTCTTAAGCAGTTGCCCAAGCACTCTTGGTACTTTTCCTATGGTTGAATCTTCCAATGGGACATGGTTTAGCCACATCTGATAATGGTCAGGGGTGGGAATTGATGCCAACAGGCAGTTTGGGTGATGCAGAGCATTCACCAGGCCAGTATTTACTGCAAATTGACTGGAAGAGAAGCTATGGGAAGAAATTGCTCTAGTAATGCTCCAGAGTGGAAGGTTCAGGTTCCATAAGGAAGGAGATAATGTGGGATGGCTGCAGACCAGAATAGTAGAGGGAGTGAGGAAATGTGGCAGAGGAATGAGTGGCAGCAGTAGTTATTGGTCTCCTCAGTTTTGGATGGGTCCTTCAGGTCTGCTGCTGGCTGTGCTGACAGGCAGTAGATTCAGCATCCCTCGTGAGCTTACAGGAACCACTGCTGCAGAGGCAATTCCTGAGGCCAAACACTTGTCTGTCCCTACTCATGGTGTGCAGAGGTGGCCTTCCACCTGCAAGCCTGGCTTTGGCTGTGTCTTCACCTGCTGATCAGCAGATCCCAGAGATCACAGAGAGAAACCACTTCTTCCTTTTCCTCCTCATTTCCTTGCTGCATGTTGCCTGTGCCTGCCTCTCCCATCAGAGCTGCTTTTGAAGCCATTTTCCCTGAACATCTGGAAAGTTTGATTTCAAGATCAAGAAGAAAAGAAGTCCATGCTTGTGGCGGGGAGAAAAAAATCCATGGAAGCCTGTTGCATCCCTGTCACCCAGAATAGGAGATCTTTTGCAGGTTTGATATAAAACAAAGCAGTGAGTGCAATTTCCAAGGTGGCGTGACCTTATTTCTGCAGCCAGGAAATGGAAGCAGTTGTAACAAACCAGGGATGAGCCAGGATGAGAGGCCATGCCGAACTTGTCGAGGGATTTAGGATTTGAGGTTACATCTGGGCATGTCAGATTCTTTTTCCTCTCCCTGTCTTCACAACAGGAGATGATATTATCACATATTGCTGTGTGTTCCTGTAGGGAGACATGTGCCATGCTTTGTCCTGATGTTAGAGACTGCCTTTTGAGCCTGGAAGGGGTGGATGTCTTTGAGGATGGAAGGGGATATGCAAAACTAGAGAGAGATTGTTGAGCTGAAGTCTACAGTGAGATCGACTGACAAGGAAAGAAAAGAAAAAAAGAGGTTGTGGAGATGTTTGAGGAGAAAAGGCAGCGGGATTCAGGGAGAGGCCAGATATGTGGGAGAGAGAAGAGGGAGCAGTCAGCAGTGCCCATGTGCCAGAAGGGTGGTGCTGTTACACAGCAGCTTTCATCCAGGTAACAGCAGCTCTTGATTACCTTACAGGAGAAAGTCTTTGTCCTGGTAAATGAGTTACTACCAATTAGTTAGATGAAATATCTCCCTGATCCCTCCCGAAAACCTGCACCACAAAGGCCGTGTTGTTTCTTCTCCCTGCTGAAAGCTGAAAGCACGAGCAGCAAATCCAGCGGAGAGACAGCCTGATCCTTGTGGCAGTTTCTGTGATGTAGATGAACTTCTGAAGTGAAGTGTGTGACATCAGGAAGATGTTTTAATCTGAATTACGCTTGCCCATCTGAAGAACAGGTGCCATTATCCTCTCTTCATTATCTCCTGGGCTGGGCTGCTGCCAGCATGAGTAAGAAGGGTTTGAGTCACACTGATGGAGAAGTTAATTCCTGTCCAGAGACCGTTGTCAGAGACAGCCTGGCCCAAATGCCCATCACGGGGATGAATGATGTGTCCGTGAATGAGGGGAGAAACCTAAGAGAAATAGCATTTCTTAGGAGAAAATAGGATTTCTCCTAAGAGAAATAAAGCATCCCTCATGAATAATGTAGAGCATTGCTTTGAGATTCAAGACATCTAAGACTTGTTGCACATTGAGTGTGAATGTGAATGAGGCTTAGCTGCTCTGCAGATACACTCTGGCCTGAGCACGACCTATAACTAACTCACCACTGCCACAGTTGGTTTCTATTTTTTAACACTGGCCATGTACTTGGCCTAGTACCAATGCTCATCTAGAGACAAACCTCTGTTAATCTCTGAGAGATCCCAGCATAGAAAAACACTCAGAAAACCCATGCAGGATCTATCTGTGCTATTAAGTGAAGCAGGACCTGTGTTTTATAGGACACCGAGGCTAACAGAGATGACACATTGAATGCCAGTAATAGATAAACACAAGTACTGCCCCAGGAGGGTGCTTAGTTGCAGTGGTCCCTGGCCAGTGTTAACCTGCACGTGTGGACCAGGCATGGACTTTGCCTAGGACAGTGCTGGTTATTCCAGGATGAAGCCATAATGGGCTGGGCTGATGATAGAGTGTGGACATCATGGGCTGGTGGTGGAATTCATCCTCAGAATCACAGAATCATTAAGGCTGGGAAAAGACACTTAAGATCATCAAGTCCAACAGTCAACCCAGCACCAACACAGTGTTCATCATTAAACCATGTCCTCAAGTGCCACATTCACATGTTTTTGAACACTCCACTGCTTCCCTGGGCAGTCTGTTCCAATGCTTTACATTCCTTTTCATGAAATTTTTTTCCTAATATCTAACCTAAAGCTCCCCTCGCAGAACTTGAACCCAATTTAGTTTGCTAGAGTAGATACTGCCTTGCAGTGTTGGAGATGGCTACCATGTAGATGCAACACACTGAATAGATTCAGGATTTTTTCCCATAATGTTTTCTTTTTCTTATGGGTTTACTTATTCCGGGCAGTCTGTATCATTGCAATAGCATGAATTTATTTAAGACCCTTTTTGCCCCAGAAGCAAAGTGTTATTCCAGGGAATTTGTTTTGGAGGAGGAGGCAGATGTTGCAGACCTGTCTGTACCCTGCAGCTGAGTGTGGTGCAAAAACCACTGATGTGGATCTAAGCAAGCTGCTCTGCCCACATGAGGCCGCGGAGTGCCAGAGATACTTGCTTGGGGCCTGAATGCAACATGGCATTTTTGTTGATAAAAGGTCTATAAAATCATGATTTACACAAAGAAGGGGAATTGGGAATGATTGTTCCTAGTCTCTTCCAAAAAGGAGATACCATTACCATCAGATGATAGTAATGAAAGGGAAGTAAAGGAGCAATGGCAAATTTTTTAGAGAACACATGGTTGATCTATGAACCTTCTTGCCACAGGATATTGCAGCTGCAGAAAGTTCAGACACATTGAAAGGACAATGCCCAAGCTCATGGAAGAGAAATCCATTGTGTGTTACCAAACCCAGCAAAAACCAGCCTAGGAAATCCCTGAGCACCAAATAATGAAGCTGGATACGTGAAGTCTTGGGGGAAAACTCACATGTAATTATAGCATTCCTACATTCTTCCTCAGCCATCTGCTTGTGGTCACTGTTGGATTCAGGGTAGCTGTGCTGGGAGTTCCACTGCACTTTCTGGCTGTGGGCTGGTACCCCAGCACAATGTCTCTTTACAACCCAGAGAAAAATACTGGGGTTGTCCCCAGCTGGACCTCAGAGAGATTGTAATGAGTAGTCTCTCTCCGTGTCTCATCTGAAAGGCACCAAAGAAAAATAAGCTTTGAAGAAGGCTCTAAGTGGGTTTTGCTCAGACCTTCATAGCTACACTCTGGTAAACAAGAAAATAGAATTCCTTTTCTGTTTTAGATTTACACGTTGGTGCACATGCCCTTTGAGAGTTTTTCATCAGAGAATGCACAAGGCCCGGAAAAACCAAAGGCTGGGAAGAACCCAACAGAGTACTGATTTGGTGCCAGCCCTTATTCTTTTCTTCCTTTACCTACACCTTCCTGCAGTTCTGCTTGGTGTCTGTAGCCCAGCTGTTCCATGACTGGGAGGAGATGGATTCTGTGGTGTATTGGTACTCCACACTCCAGAATTGGAGCAACACTGAAACATGACATTTCCTCGTGCCAAGCTATCCTTCTTGGTGCCAGCCCAGATGAACTCTGTCTTGAAAGCCTAAGTAGCTGGGAGGGGTTATGAAAGTGAGGGAGAGTACTAATGACATTGCTTGCAGTCAGGGTGAGAGTTATTTAGACTTTCCTTGATCATTCAAATGATATCTCATTAAACGTCAGGCAGAACTGCCTGCTGCAGTCACATTGCTGTGTTGTGGGACCTCAGCAAACCAGTTACTATCCTAGAGTAGGATAGGCAGTGTTTACTTAGGTGTGGTCCAGTGTAAAAATCCATCTATACCTTTCTCACTGGTATCTCAGCTCTGTGGATTGTTAAGGAATGTATTTCCTGTATCCAGTACTAAGGTCTTCTGTTTGATCTTTCTTCTTCACCACAGAAGACAGAGACGCCCTGATGATTAACCTTTTTATTTCTATTTTATTTATTTTTATTTCTCCTTAAGCCTTGTGTTTCTTATGGATGACACAAAGTCATCTCTTTATACTCTGCTAAAGGGCAGTGACATTCGTGTAGAGGAAATCAGGAAGAATTTTGGTAGCTGAAATCTGCTACCAAGGCAGTTGCTTCTGCTTCTGCCTTTACTTGATGCAAGTAAAACCCAACTATTTGGAGACTGACTCTGTGATCTGTGTGCTTTCCCAGCATTAATGATCCTTTGTGCCCCTCTTCCTTGGGCAATTATTCACCTTCCCCTTTTTCCCAGAGGCAGTCTCTGATGTTAAGAAGACAGTGGTTTGTTTTAGATTTGAAAAATACTGAATTTTAGAGAGCATGCACTGCTGCAGTTTGCTTTCCATGCGTTACTCTGTATATGCCTGGATAGATTCTGCAATGCTTAAGTAATAGAGAGTTAAGTCTGTCTTTGGTCTCTCAAAACCCCTAATTTCAGAGTGTTTATGTCAATGGCTAAAGCGTTCCTTAAAGCCACGTTGTATAGGATAAATATGTGACTCTGATCCCCTATACATTGACCTCATCGAAAAATCTTATTCCAGCTTGATTAATAAAGTGCTTTCTTTACCCCAGATTCATAGTGCAAATGCAATGAGAGATATTTATCCAACATTTTGGAATGTGAGTATGACTTCAGGCAGGATAGAAGTCAGAATTTCTGAATATTCTATCTATCTATGTCAACTGGGGAAAAATTAAAGCCTGCTGGTGTCTCTGCTTCCCTAGCTGTAAAACAGGGATATGGTTATATTCTTATCTTATGGGATAAATAATTACAGAGTCTGTGGCAAATCTCAGAAATTCAATTGTGAGATTCTGTGTAAGCACAAAATATTGATGTTTTATGATCTCCCTAAACTGTTTCTGGGGATATCTTTAATGAGAAGGATACAGTGAGATCCAAAGAAACCTTTTTTCACCCCAACCATTTTTTTTAGAAACCAAAGTAAGAGTTGTTTCCACCAACTGCCATCTCTGCAACCATCTGGAAAATCACATTTTCTGAAGCTTTCCTTCTCTTTATCATCTGTAACTAAGGCTATAAAATGGGAAGATATCCCTGGTTTAATTAACACCCCTGTAGTTCTAAAGCTGATCTTAGTAATGAGAGGCAATTATAGTCTTTATTGAGGGACAGTCAGGTGGAACTAACCCAGCATCAATCGAGTGAAGACACTTCTCTTTCCAGGTAATTTGGAAACTGCTTTTTATGATGAACAGGCTACCTGGCTCAATACAACAGGTGAATCTCCTTCCTTTATAACCTGGAAAAAAACTCCTAATTTGAGTTTTGTGCTTCTTTTGTAAGTGGTTTTTACATCCAATCCGTCAACAACTACTAACTGACATAATAATAAACCTGTTGCTTTTTGAAGGGGATTCTCGCTGTTTTTCTTATTTTCTTTTCCTTGTCCACTCTGCTTTACATTTTGAAGGTTGCCTGGTGTTCATATTTTAGTTCTAGTAAAAGTGCAGACTCTGAGATGCACCCCATCCTGAGGGGAAGGGAGAGTTCTGGTTTCTGCACCCCAACACTGGTGTGGCAGAGCTACACAAGGTCCAGAGAAGGACATGGAAATGATCAAGGAAATGTGACTTCTGTTATATGAATAAAAAAGACTGTGGCTTCGGTTTAGACAGGAAAAAATTGAGAGGAGAGGTGAAGCTGAGGTTAGCTTGAAAACATGAAGGTGATAGATAAGGAATATTTAGAACTTCAACACTGTAGCTAAGGCGTTCTAGCTGAAACAAGGAGATATCCCTGAAAATAAAATGTGTCTTTTTTACATAGCAGATAGTGAACTTCTGGAATTTGTTGCCACAGGACACCGAGGAGGTGTGCAGTGTCAATAGTTTCAAAAAAGGATTAGACAAATTCAGAGCAGCAGGTCCATGACCTGATTCTAAAGCTGATGGGCAGGGCTCCTCAGAGGTCCTGCCTCAGTGGTATCTCAAGTCAGGTCTGTCCTCCAGCTTCAGATCTGTAGGAGTGTGGGTCTGCTGAATGCCGTGTTGTATCTGCCAGCTGTCTATGGTGTCCTGATATATCAGGGGTTCTTGTACGAAGCTAGACGACTCTTTCTGGAAAACTGATTTAAACCCTCAATATCTACAGTGCAGGCATCTACACTGGAGACAGTCACTCAAGGTGACTATAACGATTAGGATATCCTCATTTGGCTGTTTACAGGTAGTTGTCTGCCGGTGCTGTGGGTGTCTAAATTCTTCTGCAGTCAACAGATGTCTAGTCAGTTTAATGGGAACCTAATGAACATGATCAATGAACAGTCAGAACTGTCATTTCATGTTGCCAGACTTGGAATGGTCAGTTAAATAACTCACTGCTGCCCGTTTTCTTTGACTCTTTGTTGACTATAATGAGAGTCTGGACACATAGAACACATGCAAATATATAAATGTAGGTATGTTAATCTTGAACTGAGTTCTGTCCCAGTATTTCTGTTATAATTGTAGAGAAATAGTTATCTCCTGAGAATAACTCACTGACCTGTTTTAGACATCTCTGTGTACACAACAGGAACTGCCCTTGTGAAGTACATATTTCTACTCACTGACTTTAAAGGGACTCTAGATTGTGGTACCCACATGGTGAATGCACGCCATGGCCAAGTGGGTACCAGCCATCCTATTTTGGAGACTTTGATACAGTCCCTTAAAATCTCAGCTGTAAGAAATGTGGATTTTTAAAGCAATGTAATGTGAAAAGGTGTGATTATAATATCAAACCAGCCCCCTGCTTATGGTTGGATTTAGAATAAAGGCTTAGCCATAATTTTACCATCTGAAAACTGTGCTGTGAAATGTGGTACATTATCTGTCCTGGGTTTGTTTAACATTCTGATGAAATTGCCTTTGCCATACTAACTGTCAAAGTTGTAAAACTATGGCACAAGCTGGTAAATTGTTTATTCTTCCAGTAGGTAAAGAAAGAATAGGCATTAAATCCCTAAATTCCTATGATGTTCCTGTAATGAGTGACTGTCATAAATTGTCTAGGAGAAAGGCTTCTTCGGTGTGGAAGAGTTTGAAAAGGAATTTCTTTGGCTGGTAGATCTGGATGTTGTTAACTCCATGCTGTCAGCAGACTCAGAATTTGGATGCCATCACTGTACTCTGGTTTTGGGACAGGGCAACACCAGCTACTGTCAGAAACACTGCGGGAAAGTCGGTCTATTTCCAAAGTTTCCACTGTTTCGTGTAACACTGAACAGACATGAAATTTCTTCAGTTAATTAATGCAATATAACCTTGTTTAGGAGACTCAACAGAGTTTGAGGTAGAATGGCTTCCCCATTCTTTCATCTTTCCCCCTCTTGAGCGAACAGCTTCGCTGTTCTTTGCCTTATCTACTTCAGACACAGCGTGTGGGTGAGGAGATATGGGAAGATGGTGTGACTGCAGTTTCCCTGCAGCTTTGGATCTGGCTGTGGCACCAAAGCCATTTGCATGGCTTGCATGACAGGGGAACCATGGCCATCACCTGCCCCGCTGACTGTCCTGTGTTTCCATCTCCTTTCCCAGGTTACGGACACGCTGCCCCAGGGACGGACGCGGGGAAGGCCTTTTGCATGTTCTACGCGGTCCTGGGGATCCCACTGACACTCGTCATGTTCCAAAGCCTGGGCGAGCGCATGAACACCTTCGTCAAGTACCTCTTGAAACGCATCAAAAAGTGCTGTGGCATGAGGAGCACCGAGGTCTCCATGGAAAACATGGTCACTGTGGGTTTCTTCTCCTGCATGGGGACACTCTGCATTGGAGCAGCAGCCTTTTCCCAGTACGAGGAATGGAGCTTTTTCCATGCTTACTATTACTGCTTTATAACATTGACTACGATAGGGTTTGGAGACTATGTGGCCCTGCAGACCAAAGGGGCCCTTCAAAAGAAGCCTCTTTATGTGGCTTTTAGCTTTATGTACATTCTAGTGGGGTTGACAGTCATTGGGGCATTTCTAAATCTGGTTGTTCTCAGGTTCTTGACCATGAACAGTGAGGACGAGAGGCGGGATGCCGAGGAACGGGCGTCCCTGGCAGGGAACCGCAACAGCATGATTATCCACATCCAAGAGGACTCCCAGCATGGTCGGCCACGGTACAAGGCCGAAGTAACAGACCTTCAGTCAGTTTGTTCCTGCATGTGTTACAGGTCCCATGAGTACACCAGCCGGGTGGTGTCCCACCAAAATTCGTTCAGCTCGAAGCTGAACCCCCAGTACTTTCACTCCATCTCTTACAAGATAGAGGAGATCTCGCCAAGCACATTAAAAAACAGCCTTTTCCCATCTCCTGTCAGCTCCATCTCACCTGGGTTGCACAGCTTTACAGATAACCACAGGCTGATGAAACGGCGAAAGTCCATTTAAAGGGATTTGTCTTATTTTGCTTTCCTTGTTTTTCCCAGTTCTTTGTTGTTTCGGGTTTTTTGTTCCTTGAGTGAGACGGAGCGAGGCCAAAGGGAGTAGAGCAAGCCAGTCCTCCTCTGAGACTCAGCTCTTGAGCATGAAGCATGGATTATTACTGTTCCAGCAAAGTATGCCTTACATTACCCCCTTGGTGGATGTCAGAGGATTCAAGGTGACGTGAAGTGGGTACCAAATCCAAAGTTGCACACACAGCTGGGAGCCTTCATGTGCCACTGGCACTCCTGACCTAACAAACTTTTTTTCCTCACGAGCAGGTTGTAGTGTGTGTGCGTGTGCCTGTGTGAGTGCCGGGTGCGTGTGCGTGTTTGTGCGCGTGCAGTTCCACAACCAGTGCCATGTGACAAAAATCAAAGCATCAGGTATTATTTTTTCTTTTGCCCTTGAAGCAATTGTGTTCCAGCCTGCTTTTTTAGATTGCTTCCAAAAGGAACGGGGAGGGTGGGAGGGGAGCCAATTTGTTTTGGGTTTTTTTTTGCCAAGACAAGCATGCGCCATAAGCAGTCAATATACCAGGTGTATCATGGTAAATTTTTTAATGCTAGATTTTAGATTGTATTAACATTAAAAAAAAAAAGGCAGGAGAAGATGGATTGTTTTAGCTTGCCAGTTCAAAATTAAAAAAAAAAAAAAAACATGCACTTTGAAAAACTGGTATGCATAATAAAAAAAAAAAAAAAACTAGAAATGGAATTAATAATAAA
>VZRV01000999.1:69010-133165 GCA_013398115.1 Falcunculus frontatus | reverse complement strand
GTTATTTTTATTTTATTTCATTGATAAATTATTATTATTATTATTATTATTATTATTATTATTATTATTATTATTATTATTATTATTATTATTTTGTGCAGCAATTACCTGCATGAATAGGAATTATATTTTTTGGAATGCTTGGTTAAGATGGCTATAAATAGGAGGATGTATATTTTTTCTTATATCATAGTGACAGGGCATTCCNGCCAAGACAAGCATGCGCCATAAGCAGTCAATATACCAGGTGTATCATGGTAAATTTTTTAATGCTAGATTTTAGATTGTATTAACATTAAAAAAAAAAAGGCAGGAGAAGATGGATTGTTTTAGCTTGCCAGTTCAAAATTAAAAAAAAAAAAAAAAGCATGCACTTTGTAAAACTGGTATGCATAATAAAAACACAAGAAAAACTAGCAATGGAATTAATAATCAAAAGCAAATAATCATATTAATTTAACTATATTTAATTTTATAATTTTCAACTGTTCTAACAATTTGCAAGTAGAATTTCTAAGATGAATTGGGAGAATTGTTGGAACAAGAGATTGTATTTTGTTATTTTTATTTTATTTCATTGATAAATTATTATTATTATTATTATTATTATTATTATTATTATTATTATTATTATTTTGTGCAGCAATTACCTGCATGAATAGGAATTATATTTTTTGGAATGCTTGGTTAAGATGGCTATAAATAGGAGGATGTATATTTTTTCTTATATCATAGTGACAGGGCATTCCTTGTTTTAAATTAAAAAAAAAAAGATGATTGTCTCTAAATGCTTTTGATTTGTAAATAATGGAAAGCCTTTGTTGGTCTCAGGAAGAATTCAAGGGACAGTATCTTGTGTTTGGCTCACTGGGAACTTGTGAGATTAGATGTGATATTGCTTTTTCTGCTAGGCAAAGGCAAAATGCATTTAGCAGTAATGGGCAAAAATAGCTTTACTCCAGTGTTTGGAGGGTAACAGTGCGAGCAGTTGTGTTGGCAAGTTGTAGTGGAGGATGTTAAGACCATGTCATAGAGTTTTTCCTTGGACATTGTCCATCTCTCAGTTGTTCATCTGGACCAAACAGACTTTACAGAACTGAATTAGAGGCCTAATCCAGCTCCCTTTTAAGAGAATAGGAATTTTCAGTGATTACATGGTATTTTGTGCTTTTGGAGATTTATCTTTGATTTTACAAGGGTAGGACTGGGAGTTTTATGAACCTGCACCTTTGTCTCTGATTTAATTCTATCTTTTAAATCGCTTTCCGTGCTAATTTGCCGCACAAAACCCATTTCTTTTTGGCACTAACCACCTCCTGCTGATTCTACCATTTTGTGCTCTCAGTGTAAAAGCAATAATCCTTTTTTTTACCCTTAAAACTAGATGGTATGTGCCCAGCTCTGAGCTCTGTGTGCTAATGGATGTTGATACCCTCTCAAAGAGGCATCTACAAAGAGCATTAATAGGGAGAAATAAGGAATGTCATTCCTCCTCTGTTTTCTTCTCCTTAGCTTTAAATGATTAACTATCAAAGATACTCATGTTCTTCACATCTGCCTTTCAATAAGTAAATGACAAGCAAGTTATCCATGACTTTGACTCCCTTATGCAGATTCTTTCGGGTGTAGAAATTGCTGTGGCATGAAATCCTCCATTAAGATTAGTGAAGAACTAACAGGATTCTTAATGAGGATGGATGAGGCTGGACTTTTTCAGAGTAATGTGTGGGGCATGCTGGGTGCATCAATGCTGTGCTGCCAATGCCATGTCCTAGGGCGAACGCTGATGGCAGAAGGATCAAAGCAAGAATACCCAAAAAAGAAGTTCCAGGATGTGTTAAACCACCTCAGTGTTTGACACCTAGAAGCAGCTTCCCCTGACAGCCCATAGGGTTCATGGTGCTCTCCAAATTCACTTTTTTCATCTTTTCTTGTGTTATCCCAGAAGTGCAAATAAATGTATGTCTCTTTTCCTGCTATGGAGATAAGTATGCACCTCCACGTTATGTATAGCTGCTGGGTACATTTGACATTATATATATATTGCTGGGTATATTTGACATATTTGACATTGGAGAGAAGCAGGAAAAAATTGGGGTTTTGCAGAATTCGAGTAGAATTCTGTGCCTAGCAAAGGAGAATTTTGGTAACAGGACTTTTAGCAAAAACTTTAAAAAGAAAAAGGCTGTTGCGTCTTATAAAACATTGCTTCGATTTTTTTTTTTCCTTTAAGAAAAGAAGAAACTATTATTTCTGCTGCATATAAAAATGGTCTTTAAATTTCCTATAAAACATGTTGAACTGGAGGAGTTGAAAACTTTACATACTCTAGCTGTTTTGTTACTAAATCTTCCCTCTGGAACCATAAATGAAGAGTAAATTTTAATACACGGGGTATTTAACCTGGGGAGAATCTTACCTCAGCACGTCATGGGTTAACTGCCACTTAGAGTCTTTGTATTAAAACTCAATGGCTTTTTAATAGCTCTGCTTTAGCTTAGTTGAAGTTTGTAGATGTAGTTGAAGAAATCTGTGTATGTTGATATGAAGGAGCCAGAGTAGGTGTCCATAGCCATAGTTTTAAATCTAAAAGCTATGAGTGTGTATGTGGGAAACTGTTTTGCTTGAATGTATCTGCATTCCTTGGGATTTTCAAACACGTTTGTTTATTTATTTTATTTTCTGGCTGAAGAGCCCACAGTTCTGTACAACCTGTATTTTGAAGCGGCAGGATGTTTCCTTTGCAGGGAAACTCTTGCAGGACTTTGCTTTGTGAGCAGCCGGACGCAAGAACTCCCATGTGTGCACATCAGAACACGAGGTAAAATCTGCCTCTCTCTTTAGTCATTTTCACGGTTCTTGACTGATGTGTGAATAACGGCTTGGGCTGTCTGGAACTGGAACAGACAGTATCACGAAAGGGAAGCTTTTGTCCGAGGTTAATCCCAGCTTTTCAGTTAAACATGAAAAGTCAGTCAGTGAAATTGAGCTTTTGTCAGTTCTGTCTCTGGCTTCTTATTGCCCTACATGTTTTCGTCTTACAACACCGCTTTTTACAGAATATTTTTGCTGGCACATCATTCGGTTTATTCCACTTAAGACATTATTTCTTTCAGAACAACTTCTCTTGCTCACTACTCACTCTTTTGAAATTCAGCTAGAAGCAGGTAGTAGTGGTGCTGCTTATGACTAGACATCCTAATGTCTGCTACCACTTTGTGATGCACTCTCACTCCCCAGAGTCTCATTTCCCCCACCCTTCCCTATTATTAAGCATTAGAAATAATAATAATAAATCAGATTAGTCTATTTATGTCACACTAATGTGCTCTTCATCAAAACAACACAAATTTAGCTCCCTGCTGTCGACTTTGATTATATAACAACCCTATTATCCTATAATATTTCATATTATCATCAAAGGGAAAAATCAGTTTGATCAGTGAAGCACCAAAATAGCTTTGACTGAGCATGCTGTGATATGGAAACAAGAGGAAACTTAATAGAACAATGGAGGCACAAGTCTCCACTTGGTCTTCATTATTGTGTAAGGAATATCCTGACTGATGTAACTGGAACTGCTTTGCCAGAACTTTGTACATGCACCTGCTTTACAGGGATGCCTGTGGTGGGGCAGCCCTAGAAGTGGTGTTCGGATGTTCCTTCAAGAGTCCAAAATATCTTCTTGGTTGTTAATGAATGGAGAAGATGTACAGTGACCTTCAGCAATAAACTTCTGTTTGAACTCTCTGTAACAGCTCATTAGGATGAAATAGACATTATTAAAAAAAAAAATCAGAAGAAAGAAAAAGAGAGAAGTGACCAAGTTAATCTACTGTATTGTACATTTTCTCATTAGTTCCCTAATGCTTCGATCAATGAAATGCCAGGACAGCAATCAAGATTATTGTGAATCTGACCTAAGTAAGGTAATTCCTTGTTTTCTCTGACAGATTTGGAAGTTTTTGTTAAGGAAAAAAAGGTTGATTTGTTGCTAAAAACTTAAAAAGGAGCAGTCAGTGGAACCAAGATGGAGCATGAAAATGTTCCAAAGCCATTTGGTGTGTTCTGACCAGAGGGCAGAGGTTTGGGTAGAACTAGCTTTCAGCTGAAGTTTATGTCTTCATTTAGCTTTATGTAATATTCCTGTTAATATTAAGATCTAATTAAGACAGTCATTTAAAATCTTTATGAGGAAGCTGGATGAGAGAGATGTGTTGGAGTGTGTCCATTACACTAATGTTATAGACTTTTTCATGCATATTTCAACAAGACACTATTACTGACTGGAATATTGCACAAATTACAATGAGAATCGCACCACTGCTACTTTCATCAACCAGAGATGTGTAACACTCACAGAACTGAAAAAGAAAATAATGCCTTTTTGACCAGCCTGCTGTCATCTAACTTTTATATCAAACTTTATTTTGGGAACTTCAGCAAGATAAATTGTAGCAAAAGGATTAGCTATCATAAAAATTCACCAAAATTGAAACAAATGGAATAATGACATTGGACACAGAGAAATTGATTACAGATGGAACGTGCCCTGGGACTCTTACACTAGTTAGTCTGAGCTCAGAGGCTGAATTAAAACCATGAAAAACTGATGAAACCCTTTGCCAAAATGCAGTTTTCAGTTCTTTAAGATGCATATAATGAATATGGCAAAGAAACTTTCACCCAAAAAAAGTAGTAGAAAGGCAAAAAGAAAGTTGGGGAAAAAGAAATTGTTCTCAGCAGCAGGAGTAATTCTGTTATTTCCAGTTGAAACGGCTGTGAGGTGATGCTGAAGGACTGTTGTGCTTTCATTTGTGTAGAATCTGTCTGGGACACTGACTGTCCTCTGCTCAGTCAAGGCCTACCCCAGTGTTCCACTGGTTAGTGCTGATGAGGAGATTCATGGAGTTCCTGGCTCTCCAGATGGGTTTTCGCTGCTGTTTCCATTGAAACCAAGGTTTTATTGAGCCAGCCCATCCTACGCAGTGCTGGTCTCTGGGATATATTGTGCTAGTGATGCTATTTCTTCCTCCTGGTGCTCCAAAGTGCAAGAGGACATGAGCAAATTCTCTCCTTATCTAAGGCCTGGGTAGGCAGGGCCTTCCTCTGAAGCCAACTGATTTGACTGCCATGAAATTAGTCCTGATTTGTACCCTTTTCCTGAGACTGGAATGTGAACCTTTTTTCTATTTACTGCTAGATACTCTATCAGTGCCTCCAACTACTGCTCAACATGAACAGTCTTTCCTAAACCTAAGGGAAAGCAGTAAGACCTAAACCCAACAGTTAACCTGTATAATTTATGCAAATGTGTTTTGTTTTATGGAATCCAGTAATTCAAAGCTGCCTGCTAATTTTAGGCTGGAAATACTATCCCTGGAGCCTCCAGCCTTCATTTCTCTCTCCTTCTGTGAATATTGTAATTAATAAATATCCCAAAGCCCTCCTTCACCTTGCTTTCTGACAGTGTAAGGAGTGCTGCCATGCATTAACACCCACAACAGATTGGGAAAAATAAAAGGAGGGGTAGCGGGGGTAAGATTAATGCTGCAATTTTATTGTTAATTAATATTCATAGTTCCAACCTGCATTGTCTTCTAGTTCACTTTGAGAAATGCAGAGCAAACAACAGGATGATAACATTTATCATAGCTGCGAATTCACAAGTAGAGCTGGCAAATATAATAATTGAAACTGTGCTCCGTAATGCATCTTCCTCATGCAGGAGTTCTGATACCACCGTCCTGGCTTTGATTCATTGTTTATCTGGCCTGTGGAACAGCTTGTAGTAATTGCTGTATCCAGAGAACTACACTTGAGGCTAGAAGAGAGATCCATTTCACAGACAGCCACCCTCTGGCTTTCTCCATACTCGCTCCCCCCTTTCTCACCCAGACATTAACTCATTAGCTTGCCATTTCATGGACGTATGTTCAGGCCCAAGATCGCCACATTCTGTACTCTGCCCCCTCATCTATTAATGAAAAGCGTTATGCTACACAACTACACCCTGGAGAAGGATGTGTTCCTCTCTAATTACAACTGACAAAAGAAATCTACAGATTGATTAAAGGCAATATGTAGGGAATTAAATAGGAAATGCAATGTGCATAACCTTGAATGGGTGAGATCCATTTCTTCCCTGGCTGGGATGCAATGCATTAGCCTACAAGGAGAACTTTGGAGTGTGTTTGTTTGGGAGAAGGCCATCAGGAGAATGGCCAGCACAAATTACATAAGCAGGTAAAGAGCCATGGTGGCTTGGCTCATTGTCTGTAGATCACTGATGAGGTCCATGGTGTGGTTTCAAATTAAGAAAGAGTCAGGGCCTTCTGGCTTTAGTTTATTTTCTAGTCATCTGCCAGCATCCTCCCATGCAGGAGTAGCAGGAGGTGTGGGAAGGATGGACCAGGGCTGGTTCACAGTGGAGTGGATTGTTGTGGTGAGACCACCTTACCAGTGCTGGTGTCAAAGGGAAAGTAGGGAAAATCGGGTCTTCTAGAGCACCTTCCCTCTCCTATTCCATGGAAGAGATCAGTTACACCAACCCTCCTACTGCTTGCAGCAAATCCAAAAGTCCTGTACTGTGGTGTCCTTGTCCATCTTCGATAGCATCTCCCCAGAGCCATAGGAATGCGTGGGAAATGCTAAGCTTCTCTAGCTGGGTTCAGGGGGTCACAATATAGCAAAGAAACCTCTTTGTATTGACTGTGTTTGGACAATTTCTACATGTCAAAATATCATCAAAACTGACCTTTAGAGAAGTAACATTAATTCATTATTGCTGGCTCTCCCTACAGAGTGGGTATGCAGCTCCTTAATCATAATTATTGTTCAGAGGATAATTAATCTGATAAAAAATTTTAATTAGATTATCTGAAGTAGACTGTGTAAGCGATTTTGGCCTCCCAGAGTCTGAAACTGCAACTCTACGAAATGATTTCCAAAAGGCCTGTTTGATAACATCACTTCTGACATGGGGGTCATGCCTCAGCTGCCCTATTGACAAGCATCATCCTGGCATGCTGACTGAAGCTGGTGTTGGAAGAATTTGGGGAAGGGATTTTAGCTCAGCACCAATGCAGTGAAGCTTTTCATTCCCACTGAATTCAGGGCTGATATCTGACTTGCACTCTGGGCAAGAGCTCAGGGCAGCATTCTCCTTAGAAACCAAGACATGGAACTTGAGTGGCAGTGCCTTCAGACAGATCTACAGCTGTTTCTTTTAATGCTTCCTGTGAAGTAGCTACCACATTTATCTCACCTCTCTGATTTGAAGCTCTTCTTCTCAGAACCCCTTCTGAATGGTGAAATGGGTCGTCTGAAGTTTCTTGTTCAGCATGCAGCAGTGGGCACGTCTCATTGTCTTCATTAGGCCAGTCATCCAAATGGATCTGGGGGCCAGGTCACAGCAGTTCATTACGGTTGTGACCACCAAAGCTTTGCCAAGTTCTTCTGATTGCTCTAGCAGCTGCTGTCTTCCCAAAAGGTTGGCCAAATGGGGCAAAAGATGTGTATGAGATGCAGTTAGTTGGGTTTTTTATCTTCACTGTACATTCCTTTCAATTTCTTTAGTGGTGATGCTCCAGTTGCTCTATGGTGACTGATTATTTCCATGTGACTTCTCTTTTCTTTGGAGAATTCATTACTGCTGTTTATGTTTTCCAGAAAAGATCCTTTTTAGCCTATTTTCTCTATGCCCAACACGGAGAGACACTGCAGTCAGAGGCAGCAGTAGGAAATTCCTCTTGATTGTTGATACTGTGCCCTTTATATCCTCTGGGGAAGAGCAGAATCTTGTGTGGTCACCACTGACCAACACAACTGGTTTGCTCAACACAACTTAATGATCTCATGGCAATTTCTCTCCTTTTCAACTGTTCAGCTGCATTTACATTGTGGCAGATACTTTCTGTATAAATTCTTAGTGCAGGAATATTATTTAACTAATTGGAAGACAAGTGTAATATCTGCATAACAAGAGAGGGATGCCAGTGTCCAGGTCACAAGAGGTTTAGGACAGTTAATCTAGCAGCTGGGTTTATTAAGTAATTTCTTGGGTACCACTCTGAACACTGCTTTTTTGGACTTTAAAAAATTTGCTTAATGCACACAAAGTTAGTTTGGGTGTAGGTACTGTTGGGTCAACCTTGTCTGAAATAAAAGCTAATACATGCTTCAGAAAGAGTCCTGTCTACTACAAACCTTTTGACAACTAAGAAATAAGCAGAAATTATGAGGCAATGGCTCATTCTTTAGAATGCAAACCTAATCGGTCTTTCTTTTACAGAGTGCAAATTTCCTATAATATGCTATACAACCAATAATCCATCTGTTTTGGTTTTTTTGGGGTTTTTTTGCAAGGTCAGGAGTGAACTGTGGAAGAAAAAAAAATGCTTTATTTTTCCTCTTTCCTTGACTTGTTAAGATTTGTGTGACTGTTTGTCGCCATTGAGGAGTATCAAGTAAAACTTTTGATCCTAGTGACACGATGGCAAAGGAAATGAATTGGAGCTGGATAGGTCAATGGGGAAAGGGAGGGGGGCTTAGCAGTTGTTTCCAGTAGGCCAAAAGAATGTGGATACTGTCTCTTCAAGGTGCAATTTCTTACTTCAACAAACTGTTCATCTATGAGAAACAGGGATAAAAGTGTTCGATTTGGGACCTAAGGAGTTTATATGGAAATTCTTGGATTTCTTCCAAACACACATACATGTTGAAATTAAATTGTGAATCCTACTTTGGAGACTGAGCCTTCCTGCTCAGACAGAAGCGTGCGTGTATGTGTGTGTTTGTGAGTGTGTGTTGATGCTGTGTCTCTTTTGGATCTCTTGACACTTTTTGGTGCATTTTTGTACTTCTTTGAATGTGCATATGCGGACTTACCGACGGTGTATTGACGGCATTCTAAAGGCCCTGAACAGCCTGAGATAGAGCAAAAATCTAAATTTCTACCCTGGCTGATACATTTTCTGTGCAGCACACAGAGCATTAGGGGCATGGTCATCTAGAAAGAGGAGCTGCTTGACTGTGGAGACTGCACTGGGAATTTACCTCCTGGAAGCTGTTTTCTCTGCTCATTTCAGACCTCTAAACTTCAACATAGTTGTTGAGCTGGTCCTAGCAAAGGAGAGTGATCAGGTCATAAGCATCAAGATGTGATTTGTTAAACCAGTGATAACTTGATTACAAAGAACCAAATTAAAGACTCTTTTGTGTTTTCATTTCTTTTCCTGGCCTTCTCCGTCATGGGAGAGGATGCCTTCACACATGGCCTTAGAATGCCGTACTGGAGTCAGAATGCAACAACAGTCAAATGAAAATAAGATGTATTGCAGCTTACTTAAAGAATGAAAACTGTATCACACAAATGTTTACAAGTCCAAGTAGACAGCGAACCCCTGTACAATATGTAATTTATGCAAGGGATTGCATCTTTTTTTTGTAATGAATGCACTACGCAACCCTGTATATATTTTACAATGTCTTTACAGAGAAAAAAAAAAGAATCATTTACTGTAGTGTTGTAAAATAATGCACTTTTCTAATTTTTTCATTAAAAATCCTATGGCACGTTTTCAAATGTATATTGTTTCTTTTATATTGAATGTGGAAATGTTAACTTCCTGTAAAATTGCACTACAGAAGTAAAATCCACTGATGGAACTTATTTTGTTAAAGAAAAGTCCCTTGACAACCAACAGATGTTTATGATTATACGATATGTATGTGTGTGCATATACGTGTATATAGTGTATATGTAATGTATGTATATGTATATGCACACACACACATACATCCAGTGATATGTGTATATATAAAATGATATAGGTCCAGATTTATATATGATTGTATTATTATAATATCTATAGATTGATAGATATATAGATATGTATATATATTCATACATACACACAAGAATCACAATGTACAAACCCAGAAAGGATTACTCATTAAATTTAAGGGGGTTGGGGGGCAGAAAGATGTCATATACAGAAGATATTTTGCATTGCAATAAAAGCTTTTTTGACAAAAGTACGTGCAGAGTGAAGTATGAACCTTCATCAAATACCCAACGGTGCTGTTCCCAAATGACTGCAGTTCAGAATAAGCAAAAATAAACTGCTTAGAGGAGGCATAAGAGCAGAGTCAGTGCATGGTGGGCTGGAGTTAGCTGTTGAGACTCCCCCCATCTTAACTTTGTGGAGCTAAAGAGCAGGATCTTAGGATATCAAACTGAAAAGCATGACTTCTCCTGACTTGAGGAGATCAGTGTTTCACTCACAAAACTATTAATCCAGTGCTGCCTAATAAAAGAGGGGAAGTGGGTCTCAGTTCTAATTTTAGCTAGCAGATACTGCCTTGAGGCACAAGCATGATTCCTAGTTTGGGATGGAGTGTTGGGCAGCTTGTACTGTTGTTGTCATCCAGGTAAGTCGCAAGGGAAGCCAGGGACAGGCCCTCATTTTGTCCTTACAATTTGATTTTGTCACGAACGAGTGCTTTAAGATCACTTGAAGAATCATCATCAAGGTTTCAGTAAAGAGAGGTTTAATAGAAAAGTGACAGCATGACAAATTTCATGGGCAAGGTTCACGATACCACTTTCTAGATGGTTAAGGCATACCGAGGAAAAGCAAACAAAACCATCCAGAATTAATCAATCCAAACCTAAATAAACCCAAAACTATCCATGTGGAGGTGGGGTGGGGGGAGGCACAAAAGGATAGAAATGGTAAGGATGAAAAGGAATATGCCTTTTAAATGCCAACAGCACTTAACAGCATTTAAGCTTAACAGTACTTAACAGCACCTTAACAGCATTTAACTTAACTCATAACTTAAGTTAAACAATTCAGCAAAGGATTCACATAGAATTTACTGTACCACAACAGTAACTTTCTTACAGGCCTCATGTACAAATCCAAAGTGTCTAAGAATCCAGGAGAGCAGCATTTGTCCCACATTTGCTATGGCATAAGCACATTTGCATGCCACAGACATGAAGAGCCTGTATAAGGTACCTGTGAAAAATCACCCTCAAGGGTAGAGAAATACCCACTTCAGATGCCTCTGTATGTTCTCTGTGGGTAAAGGGTTGAGGAATGGGGGTATCAGGCCAGGATCTGTCATTGTTCAGTGATCCCTCAAGTACAGCAAACTTGAGAGTTCTCTGTTTCAGAGAGGTGTCCACTCAGGCAGAGCTGCTGGTCACAGCCCCCCGTGGTCCAGGAGAGCTCAAAGGGTCTCACTTTGGGCTGCTCTTTGTTGGGCTACAAGAGAATCTTGGGCTCTGGTCATAACGATGTTTCATCCTGGCTGCAATGCAGGTCAGTGGCTTTCTTTAAAAGTTTGAGAACAAAAATATCATTCCACTTGGGTTGTTTTTCAGGAAAAAAAAAAGTTTCCAAAGCAGTTCATTAAGGAAAAAAAAAAAGGCAGGAGCTCATTAGCACAAGTCCCTGGGCGCAGCCAGCGTTTCTGATAAACTCAAGAGGGGCTCAGCCCAGGTGCTGCTCATCAGTGCTGAGGTCTAATGAGCTTTTCTCAGATTATAATGTGGTCTAGGGGAGGAGGCACCACCACTACTGCTCCTGCATGGGCTTCACCACACCCTGCTACTCATGGAAGGATTGTAAAAGTTGCCAGAGTTAACATTTCACATCTGAGAAACATCTCACTAATGGGAAGAATCCCCTCTTTTTCCTTCTTTTTCTTGGTGCTGCTGTGGCCAGAAGCTGATCCCAGCTGCACAGTGACAGAGAGTGAGAGGTTTTATATTTCCTTCCAGCAGCCTTAATGAAAGGAAACATGAACAGTGAGAATAGTTAACCATTAGAATAAAAAGCTGGTTGCAGTAAATTTACCACGACATGCAGTGATAAATCTTAGACCAACTACGTGTTATCATATAATCATGGAATTGTTTGAATTGAAAGGGATCTTAAAGATCATCTCATTCCAACCTCCTGCCATGGTCAGGGACACCTTCCACCACACCAGGCTGCTCCAAGACTCATCCAGCCTGGCACTGAACACTTCCAGGGATGGGACATCCACAGCTTCCCTGGGCAACCTGTGCCAGGGCCTCACCACCAATTATAGTGAGACACTCCAGCGACGTTGAGACGAGTTTGTTGTCATAGCCTTCATCTGCTCTTGCTGTGTATGAGTCTCACTGACAATTGAGGGAAGAGCCAAGAAGTCCTGTGTGTTGGTACGCAGTCAGTGTTCTTCATATCTTTATTTAGTGCCTGGCCTACATTAAAACAATAAAAAGATGCATACAAAATCCTCATTTTCTGGTGAAGACAGGAGTACTTATGGCACAGAAAGGAGAAAAACAGCAGTAACCACTGAGAGAAAGATATGCAAGCAATCTCACATATGTTTTCTGGGCTGCATCAGATAACATTCTTAACTGAGAGGGTAATGAGTGGCACAGGTTGCCCAGAGAAGCTGTGGATGCCCCATCCCTGGAAATGTTCAAGGCCACATTGGATGGGGCTCTGAGAAACCTGGTTTAGAGAGTAGCATCCCTGCCCATGGCAGGGGGTTGGAACTAGATGACCTTTAAGGTCCTTTCCAAACCAAATGATTCTGTGATTTCTACGAACATCTCTGTTAGCAGTCAAGATCAACTATTTCTTTCTTTTTGGAGTGGTGTTTGAAAGCATATTTTATCATGCACAGAAAAGCTGAAGTGTTGTTGAACCCCATTTGCTCTTTTTCCAAAAACCTTTCAGAGTAATTAATTAAGCAATATAGACTAGAAGACAACATTTTAAAGGGCTCCAGGTAGTGCAGGAGAATTTGAAGAAGATTTTGCATGTTGAGCTTTTCTTAACAACTGCAGGAATGTCGGACTTCAGGGGATGGGAGTAGAAATGAAGGAAAAAACCTTCAATCTTTCATCTATAGGCCTATAAATAGCTTTATAAATTTGAATAAAAGTCTGATTTGTCAGGGTTTGGCTGCTGCCATGTGCGTGGGTCCTGTCTCAGAGGAGGAAAGGAATTAAGCATCCTGCAGCAAAAAGCAAGAGCCTGCTCAGTACATATCAACTGCTTGGTTGACAGCAAACCAAATATTTCAGTCACTGAAAACAGGTTTGTGTTTGTAATCATGCTGTGACCAAATCTCTGCATCTTTCTCACCTAAGGCAATGTCTTTAGTTCAGCTTGTCCATTGTAAAAACAGTGACTTTTGAGAGGGAACAAATGAGGGAATTGTACTGGAAGTGCACCAAATAATGAGCAGTACGGAAGAGGTAAATGAGCTCTTCCCTGTTGTGCTCTCTCACTCTCCCAGGACAAAGCAATACCCAATTAAACAGAAACTAAAACATCTAGAACTGAGAGAAGAAAATATTTTTATTTCTGTTATTAAAAAAAATAAGTTTAGGAATAAGAAAAAAACACATTTCTGATATCTTCCGAGCCAGGAAAAAAGCTGTTATTTGATTAAAAGGCAGAAAACAAAAGCTCTGGAAGACCTGGAATCAGTGTATGAGTGCAACTTCAGCCACTGAAGAAGGTATAAAAGACTAGTTTGATGCTGGGAGATGATTTGCCTCTCTACTCTACTCCCATGGACCCCACCTGGAGCACTGTGTCCAGCTCTGGAGACCCCAACACAAGAAGGACATGAACCTGCTGAAGCAAGTCCAGAAGAGGCCACAAAGATGATCAAAGGGCTGGAGCATCTCTGCTGTAAATCCAGGTTAAGAGGGACTAGGGGTGGTTCCGTCTGGAGAAGAAAAGGCTCCTGGGAGACTTTAGTGCCTCTTCCAGATCTAAAGGGGCTACCAGGAGAGCTGGAAGTGCAGGAGAGCTGGAGAGGAACATTTGACAAGGGCTTGGAGTGATAGGACAAGGGGGAATGGCTTCAAACTGAAAGAGATTTAAACTGCTATTAGGGAGAAATCTTTTACTGTGAGGGTGGTGAGGGCCTGGCCCAGGTTGCCCAGAGAAGCTGTGGCTGCCCCATCCCTGGAAGTGTTCAAGGCCAGGGTGGATGGGGCTCTGAGAAACCTCTGGTCTGGTGGAGGGTGTCCCTGCCCACATTAGGGGGGCTGGAATTAGATGATCTTTAGAGTCCCTTCAAACCCAACCATTTTATGATTTTATGATTATATTCAGACTATGCTGGGCTCCAGCATTTTACTGCTGGGAAATGCTGAAGAAAAGGAAGAAAATATCTTTGTAGATGAAGCCCATGCACTGTGCCACTTTCATGGAGGCTGTTGATGAAAGCTCTTGGGTTTAACACTTGTCATGGATTCAGATGACTTGTCCTGACTTAGCTCTGGGGTTATTTCTTCCAGGTCTGGCTGAGGTGGGAAGGTGTCACTGCACTTCTGAGAAGGTGGAAATACTAGAGATAGAAACTACTGATCTACACTACCCCAGTCTATACTGAGTTAATCTTTCCCTTCTACCTTCTAGTTGAGGTTGAGAGGCAGGAAAAAGCTCTCAACTTTAATATCCATTGTGTCCTACGTATCTCCTACACTAATTGTCTTGTGTCACAATAGACCCCAGTTTCACTCTGGAAGTTCAGGTCATATGAATGAACTTGGTAATTCCAAAGGGAGCAACCAACAGCTGTGACATTCAAACCTAGGTTTGAATAAAAGGAGAACATAGGGTATGCCTTGGTCCTTCTCTCCACAAAAGCCAGCAGCTGATTTTTCAAGGAAGAAGAGTTTAGTCCATCCTCTGGTGTCCTGTGCTGCCCAGTGGACTGAGAGCAAGAGCTTTTATCTTGTGTTTCACTGTTGTAGTGTCTGATGAGTGTTTCCAGCCGCATTTTGAGTGGTAGGATGCAGAGGCAAACTGCAAGATGCTGACATCTGTGGAGTTTTAGGACAGAAGTTTGCTGTCTTATACACAGAAATGAGTGGGAAAAAGGCCAACTCACAACCTGAGTGACCTTGATCTCAAACTATGAGTGATGCCTCTTGATCATGGCTCACATTTAGTGACCACAACTACTGCTGTGCTTTTCTTTTATTAATTCTACTTCATAAAATATAAGAAATTCCATGTATAAAAAGGCAGCTGCTAAGAAAGTTGAAATAATTTTACCAAGAGATAAAAGGAAACAAGGAGCAGAGATGAAGCAGGATGAAAATGCCCCTCCATTCTGGATTCATGTTGCCATTGTGAAACACTGCACAGTAGAAGTGATCCCAGTTTGTATTCCCGTGTTAGTCTGTCTCTCTCTATGCTGTGCATGGGCTCTGACTAACATGGTATGGACTCCACATTTCACAATAAATCTGATATAAACTAATGGAATTTATATTACTGTAAACAAGAGAAATATTTGGGTTAAAATAATCCATATTTTGGTGCAAGACCCTGTGTGGTGCTATGGGACAAACTGATGGGTGATAGTGTAAAAGCCAACACCACTGAGATAGGACTCAGCTCAATACAGATGTGGTGAAAAAGAAAGGGGAGGGTAGAGCAGCAATTAACAGTCTGATTCTCTTCTCCTTGGCTCTGATTTCATACTCACGACACACTTCTCTTCATAATGCTAATACAATTTTCCCTATTCTTTTTTCCTTCCAGAAACATCTTCAGAAAAGTTTTTTCTACTCATGTTGTAAATTTACCTGCCCAGAAGTTGTGGTCATCAAGGAAGAACCCTCCTGCAACTATAAAACATGTAGATAGTGGATGTGGATGCTAATAGCTTCTGGCTCATTAGCACAAGAGCAAGTATCTGTGGGAGGTAATTGCTGTAAGGGTAATAATGTAGGAAACAGCCAAAACATCGATCTCTGTGTGAAGGTTAATCCCCAGGTGCTAAATCATTTAAATTAATCACCCAGTGCTGCAGGCAATGATTAGTGTCTGCTCCCCCGAGGGAGAGGGATGGAGAGAGAGAGAGAGGGAGGAATCTAGAACTCAAATCACACTGTGTTTGTTGTCCTTTGGACGTTCTCCACCTCCTTGCAAAGCCCCAAAAAGGCTTTGCCAGACGTGGTCTTGTCAGGAGTCCTAATGAAAAAAAGTCAATTAAGTCTGGCAGATCTGCTAACAAGAAGAACGAGAGGTGACCAGACGCTGTTTAAGTGAAAGGGAGAGCTGTGGGAGCCCCCTTGGTGAGTGGAATCCCAAACACAATCTGCAATGATTGCACTCAGATAATTTCAAGATGATTTTGTCCTGCCTTTGATCATTTAAATCCAGCCCATGTTGATAGTGGGAGCATCCACCATTGAGTGACCATGTAGTTTCTTTTAGCAGATTAATTTTCAAACTTGCCCTTTCTTCCCTGTGCTTCATTGGATGATCTGATGTGGTCCAGGGCTGAATGAGTTGTAGAGACAGAAGGATTCAGTCATCTTGCATTAAAAAAAAATCGTCATATTTTATGTATCTTGGCCTTTAGTGAAACACCTGAAGGAAGTCATGATCTGGAGGTGTTTCTGAGCTCCCTCCAGACTTCCCACAACCTGAGAGACAGCACAAGGGTTCACATCCATCATGAGGTCAGGGTCTTTCCAAGACGTTGTGTAGCACGTGAGCTGTAAAACCTGGACTCAGGTCTCTCCTCAGCCCATGGTCATGCTGTGTGGAGTTTCCAGTCAGTTCTGATGGAGTGTGTGTTTCTGGACAAATACATAGAGGCATTTATTCTACCTCAGATTTACTGGAGAGCTGTCTGGCTTGCTCTACGCCAGCTAATCCTCTGTAGAAAATTGGGGTATAAGAAATTATATTCCTTCAAAGACCTTTTCACGGGGTCAATCCTTACACAGGTTCAAAACCCAAAGACAGTTAACCAACCCAGCAGGCTCCTAGCAGGAAAACATGAGGAGTGAAGGGTGCTAAAACAGGCTGTGATGGACTGACCTCAACCCCATTCCCATTCCTCTCCTCAGGAGCGGGGAATGAAGAGCTGAAGGCAGGACTGGGAATGGTATGGGGGGAAAGGTACTGTTTCAGTTCGTTTCTCATAATCCAAATTTACTTCAGCTTGCAATAAATTAATTACCTTGATTTGAGTCTACTTTGCCCATGACAGTAACAGATAAGTGATCTCCCTGCCTTTATCTCAATCCACAAGATTTCTGGTCTTTGGTTGTTTTTTTTTTTCCCCATTGTGTCCTGTTGAGAAGTGGAAGAGCAGCTGTGTGGGAGTTTGTCTCTTGCCAAGGTTAAGGCACCACAGCACCCAAGTGGAAACAGCTGTAAACAACTTGGTCTGACTTTAGTGTTGATCCAGCTTTAAGTAGGAGGCTGGGCTGGAGACATCCTGAGGTACCTCCCAGCCAGAACAAGACTGTGTCTCTGTGTTTGAATCAGTGTGACACAAAGGAGACACCTGCAATCAAGCCATGTCCCACAGACAGAACAGCAGTGACACAATGGATACTTAAATACAGCCTCTCAATATCAACAACACTTCTCCAGATACTCCTTCTTCTCCAGGTCCAATAGAACCAAATGGATGCTGTGAAAATTTGACCTGACCCCCATGAAAGAGGAGTAAGCTTAAATGAAGCATGATCTAAGCACACTTAAAATAAATCTTGTGCAAAGCTTAGTCACTTACGGACATTTTCATAGCACCCTGGACTTACCTAGTAATGACCATTCATACCCACCTTCCAGTGGGCCCAAAACATTGCACACGCAGCAGCTTCAGTGCCTCCCAGGGAGAGCTGTGCAGGCTCAGGTAGGGAGACATTAATCACTGAGGACAGCGAAGTGACGGATGGCTGAGTGAACAGGGCACAGCAGGCTTTCCTTCCCAGACAAGCCTGTGATAAGCAGGAGCCAGGGTTGTAAGGACATGATTATTAGTGTAGCTGTCTGATTACCAGAGAAACAGCAACAGAAAACACAATCTGGTCTCAACTGCTACCTGAGCACCTTTTCCCCACAACAGCTCTGGAGAGGCAAAGTCAGACAGGAGATGGATGGCCCTGCAAAGGCTGCAGCCCCGGGAGCTGCTTGTGAAGCAGAGCTATGTGCAGAGTGCACGACCTAGGAAGCTGTGCTGCTCCCTCTGCTTCTAGAGGAAGTGGTGATCCTGTACCTAAAGAAAAGTTGTAAGTCAGCCTCTCCTGGCCAACCTGAGTCTGTGGAAATTCATAAAGAGATAGAAGCTCTTTAACCACTGACTGGAGAAAGGGCTGTTACGATCAGGGCAAAGAAACAACTGCACTCATCGGTGTTGCCATATATTTTCATTCCCCTGCAAAGCTGTCAGAGGTTCAGTGGCGTGTCTGGACTATCTCCTCAAGTCAAGGGGAATTTGCTTGTGTAGCATCACACTGATGCCAGTGCAGAGAGCAAAACCCCACCTCAGGGAGACAGGTTGTTGACAGGCAGTGTCTGGGTCATAAAACCAATATTCAAAATTATGACAGAAGTTTTCTTCAGCAAAAATTTCAATAAAATGAGAGAGATCAAGGGCGTGAAAAGAGATGATCTTCCTTTTAGCCACTTCCTAAGACAGATGTAGGTCTCCGCTGTGGCACATAACACCAAGGGAATCTGAGATCCTGTACGGATCTCAGCAGGAAGAAATGGTTCCTTAGATAGACCTTTTACCTTCTCCAGCTAACTGACTTAGATGTTACAGCTCCTTATCTCCATTGACTTTATCAAGAACCATACTGTGGTGCCCCTTATTAGAAGGCAGTGTGAATAAATCACAGTCACAACAGCTGAGAGCCTCATGCTGCTGCAAATGGAGGACTCAGCCCTCCAGTTCAGTGGTGCTTGACTCAAGTGATTCACAGAAAAAATGACCACAGAGGGGAAAAAATGATACGAGTGTATTTGTGAAGACTCTCCTACACAGTCCTATCCTATGCAAAAAATTACCTTTCCCCAAAAATAGCTGGGAGGCTGTGTGACTTATAGAGCCTAAATTCTGTTCCAGCAGCTGGTTTCACGGCTCTGATTGTCTCCAGTAAACGCTGCTTTCCATTTGGGCTCAGTATGTTCTTTATCTGTGCCATCCCTGGCTGAAGGACAAGGATGTTTCTTATCACCTTAACTTCTGGACAGGAAGCTACACGAACTCATGCACCACCTGTGAGGATACTTCTGAGGGGATACACCGTGGCAGTGATTTATTGCTCCAGAAGAAAGAAAAGAAACATTTGCATTCAATTTTCAATAAGCAGATGGCACATGGCTTGTTTTATACTGCAGTAAATTTTGAAGTCCCTACTGAAAAATAAGAAAAGCGAGTGTATTCACTTTTACTTCAAACTTCCCCTGTTTCCATGGCAATATCCCAGTGAGGTACCAAGAGTAGATGCTGGGATATGAGGTATTAAACAGTTCTTTCTCTCTGTATCATGAAGGCAGTGCTGAGATCCATGTGTAAAGAAAAGCGAGTTGGGAATGACATGGGGACACTGAAGAATTATTACACAGAGGAGGAGAAAATTTCAACACCCTGTGAATCCACAGAAAGAAAAGGTAGATTTGTCCCTTTGTTTTAGCCCAGGGCAATTCAATTGATTTTCACTAGAGCTGTACCAGCACTAAAAAGATGGGACCATTCCCACGTGGTATGGGTGGTTCGATGGAGCCAGACTCTCGCTGGAGCTGTGCAGCAAAAGGATGAGCAGCAACAGACATGAACAGCAGAAAGTGAAATCCAGCGAAAAAGGCATCACAATGAGAATAGTCAAATCCTGGAACAGGTTTCCCCAGTGCTAACTTTGAAATAATCACAGTCTGAGTGGAAAAGCCCTTTAGCAGCTTGGTCTAATTTTGAAATTGGCTCTGCTTTATTCAGAGGTTAGATGATCAAGTTCCACTTCCACTCTAAATTGTTCCATTATTTTATGTTTCCCTGTCATGGGCACTTCAAGAAGCTTCCTTTTTCCTTTCACACTGTATATTTAGCCTAGTCTGTAGAAAAGGTAAATTAAATGATTCTACTTTTATTGCATTCTTTTGCAGATCATTCTGTTTCATAGACTTCAGTTATAATGAGTAGGAAAGTCACATTTCTCCACTGCTCCATTCTCCTCAGATTTAACGTTGCTCTTGGCTGACACCTGACTGAGCTCTGTATTTACTGTTTACTTCAGTAACTGGAGGCCTTTGATGCCACAGCAACCAGAAATGTGTCACCTCTTCAGATAAAATGTGTCACCCAAGCGTCCTTAGCCAGCTGAGCAATATAACAAGTTCATATGATAATTCACTTTGGAAGGGATCTTAGGAGACCATCCAGTCCAGCCTCGTGCCTGCAACAGGACACAGTGAAAGTCGATTTATACAGACTCACTGATTCAGGGAAGGGTGTGGAGTAGAATCAACAAATCAGAGGACCTGAATTATAACAGGCATTGGATTATTTTCTGAAATAACAGTGAAAATATACATAGTGATCTGGTGGTGGTGGTGGTAGTAGTACTAGTATGCATTGAAGTCCTAAGCCTTTAGATAGAAAAATATTTCCTTATTATAATCTAGATGCGGGAAAAAACAAAATGGACATTAAAAGAAGTATAATGGAATAATAATTTTACAAAATCCCAAATTACATGACATTTCTGAAAGATGCATCCTGGTCACACAGCTGGAGAACATTCACACTGTCCTCAATCCCAGGCCAGTTCCTTACAGCTAAGACCACTCTCCTCTCTAATGTTAGTTTTTGTTCTCTGAGGGGCAGATTTGCCGCAGCAGCATTCACAAAAGCTTAGGATCCTTCAGTGGGGAAGACGGTAAGAACAGGATTTTGCCTGGGACTTGGGAAAGAAATTGAGATCCCTTTTTAACCTGTTTGCATGTGGGAAACCTGAAGGTTATTCTTTAAGTAGGTCAAACACATGAATGTATTTTTTTTCCGACTTCCAAGTTGGGCCAAGATTTCAAATGGCCAAGATTTCAGTAAAACTGTCTCTGCTGTTAATGTGGGGGCAAAAGAATGAATGAAAATCTCCACAGCACAGTGTGAAGCCATCTGTAGCTCACTCCTCACAGCAAAGTCCTTGGATCAGATCTTACTCAGCCCTTAGAAATCCACCTATAGTGATAGGCCACCTTTTGTAAAAACTCTGAACTGGCTACCAAGAGGAAAAGTAGCTGATTTTCTGAATTCTACAAGTCAAAGTCTGTCCTGCTATGGGTCCCAAGAAGTCTGGTGCGTTCCCTTTGTTCCTGTTCTTACTGTACTTAATTTATTACTTTCATGTTTTCGTTATTGTATTCCCATCAGTCCCTCACGGAACAGCCACTGCTTTGTGCTTTGAACAGTGACTCTGATCATGAGCTTGTTTCCTTCTTCAGTTACTCCTGGAAGAGAGCTGGTTGGGATGCTCCCACCTTCCCAGTGCTCCTACCTAAGTGTTGGCACAGGCTGGGAATGCTTCCTTTTGGAAGGGGATCCTAAAACAAATGATGACATTGACTATAGTGGGTAGTTTTAAGTAAAATCTGAGCCTCCTTTGCCAGGGAGGGAGGCATTATCTGGGGTCTGAGGTCCTGCTGATCCTTTTAACCCATCACAGCAAGCACTAAAAGATCACCATGGGTCTAAAGCTCAGGGAGGACAAAACAAATTCTGCATTGGCCTGCAGAATGACCCTTCAGAAAAGTGAAACTGAAACCCACTTGGCACAGCTCCATCTCCCGATAAAGGAGCTGTGTCTTCACCTCTAGTGCAAAAGAAAACCACAGCTCGTGAGATAGACAGTGATCTATGTCACTGGGAATATCTGAGTACTGAAATTGATTTGGTTGAGACCACTTCATTTGTTGAGAAGAAATTTAGAAAGAGCACAAATCTTGTTCTGATTTCAGGAAAGGCATTTGTAGATTCAGCTGACATTCACTGTGATCCATTCAGATCCGGAGGCTGGGTGTGTTTTAGCAAAAAGACTGAAAGCATCTGGCTAGACAGGTCCTGTTTGAACACTGACCAGCTTCCAGGAGTACCCTAAAGACCAGACAGCACCAACTGTTCTGTAACTATTTAGGAAGAGAAATGCTCGCAGCAAACACTTTCTTCTGTAGCAACAGATGGCTTGAAGCTGCCACATGTAAGAATTCCTGATGAGGTCCTTCCAGAGGAGCTCCTGCAAAGGGCAGAGGAGGGAGAGAAACGTGTCCTAGATTCAAAAAAGTGCTCGTCTGCCCTCATGCTGTCCTCCAGCTGTAAAGGGAGAAGCAGAGTCTCACTTCCTCCTTGCAGAGGATAATCTCATTCAGTGAGCCAAGCCAAACAGAGAATTACAAAACCAGAGAGTTTTTTAAAAGACAGGAGCTGTAAGGTGGCTTGTTTTCAAGGTTCATTGTTGGTATATTTTTGTGGCATGTGGAGGGCTGGGATGGAGCTTTCTTATTTGCCGAAGCAATAACGTGAGAGTGGAGGGCTGTGGAGAGAGTGTGAGGCAGAGACACCTTTGCCATCTCTGCTGAAATCTCAGAATTTCAATACTAATATTATTAACACACAAGGAGGCTGAAATAAAATGTATGCACCAGGGCTTTGATATTTAAATATGGTCTTTTCAGCAAGCAGTGGAGGATAATGAGATATGACAGGGAGAGCAGTTCTCACAACCACAACTAATAAGGAATTCAGACCCCTGAAGTGGGATATCTAATTTTCACTCTTCTGGCTCTAAGAGCAGAACTGCGATGTCCTGCTGGAGTGTCCCAAGGAGGGGGACACTCCTTGAGTGTTTCGGTTTGGGCCAAAGTCAGGGAAAGTTCCAAAAGGAACAACTCCTCACAGGAAGGCAGGTTATAGCTGCCCTACCCCTACCAGGTTCAGAAAAGAAATATTCCTTGGAGGAATGTGAAAGAGAAAATAAAAACTATTTATTTAACAAACACACAGGAAAAGAATAATAATGCTAAATAATGAAATCTCTCGCTGTGGAGAGAAAACCTGAAAGATTTTAGAGTTCTTCTGTGGATGTGGTCTCTCTCCTCCTCCTCGGAGCTGGGTCTGTGTGGGGGCCCCCCCTCCAGGCCGGGGGAAGGTCCCCCGGTGGGGGTCTGATGTTCTGATGTTCTGATCAAGTCCAGAAGAGAAGAAGAAAAGGACCCAGAGTCCCAGGAAAACAAAGTTTAACTCTCTGTCTCTCTCTGAAGAAACAGAGTCGAAAAAGCTGGCTGGAAAGCAGGAAGGGTGCTTCCTCCACACTGCTCCCCACAGCAGAAGAACACAGAGGAGGGGTGACCTTGGAGCACAGACTGCTTTGAAAAGTTCATCTGACCTTTTTTTCCTTTCTCTCCCCTCTCTTGGGGTCAGTTTAAAGGCACAGAAAGGCACAGGAATCATGTCTGGGCATAGAGTGATGATAGGGGATACACACCATAAAGTCACCCCAAGACATTGAGATATACAGGTGTCCTACGTTATGTACACAAAGTTGTGATTTGTATTTGACAGACAGAGGATTCTGCTGCCTTTTAGAGTGACCTCAGCAGGCTGGAGATGTGGGCTGACAGTAAGTACCACAAAGGGAACACCAGGTCCTACCACCTGGGGAGGAGTCACCTCAGACACCAGTAAAGGCTGGGGAGCAAGCAGCTGGAAAGAAGCTTTGCAGGAAAAACTACAGAGGTCCTGGTGCAGAAGTTGCACAGGAGCTGGAAATGTGCCCTTGCAGCAAAAAGAAAAGGCTGACAGCCTCCAGTGCTGCATTAGGCAATGTTGGCAGCAGATCAAGGGAGGTGGTCCTTCACTTCTATCCAGCACTGGTGGGAACCTCGAGGAGTGCTGTGTCAGTGCTGGGCTCCTCAGTACAGCAGGGACATGGATGTGCTGGAGTCAGTGCAGTAAAGGGCCACAAAGATGGGTCAGGTGTTGGAGCACCTGGTGTAGGAGCAGAAACTGAGAGACATATTCAGCCTTGAGAAGAGAAGGTTCAGAGGGATCTTGTCCATGTGTATAAATATTTGATGAGGTGAATTAAAGAAGATGGAGTCATCTTGCAGTGTCCAAGGTGTCCTCAGTGGTGTCTAGTGACAGGACAAAGGGAATGACAGAAACTGAAATAGAGGAAATTCCATTTAAATGTAAGAGAAAACATTTCTCTTGCAAGGAGGGAAATTGAGGGAGCACAGACTCTGGAACAGGTCACCCAGTGAGTTTGTGGAGTGTCCATCCTTGGAGGTATTCAAAATCTGAAGGGACATGGCCCTGAGCAAATTCCTGTAGCTGATGCACAATCTTACGGGCTTAGAGAAACGAGCTTTTGAAAATGCAAATGGACAATAAAGTCCAAGATTTTAGAGAATAAATACACTTTAAAAGAGGTGAGATATAAGCTGTCCATTTGCAAATCATATGCTAAAGAAGGAGTAATGCCCACAGAGACAGTAATGGGCTACTCTGCACTCTATGTTCATAGAACTAAATGTGTCTGTCCAGTGAGAGTCCTGGTCAGAGTTTCTCTGCAGACACAGTATTTTCTGATGGCATTCTCATATTTGCCACTAAGAACCTCACCAGCTGGGCTGTCCTGTGATTAGTGGTAGAGTGGGACCAGAATGGTTTTGCTCATTTCCCTCAAAACTAGAATTCATGGATCATTTAATCACAAATTCCCTAATACCTCAGCTCAGTCTTGATCAAAATGCAACCCTAGGCCACACGCATCAGTAACATTTATGTAGCTGGATAAAATGTGGTTGTCAATTTACCTGGCCCTGTGGGATCTGGAAATGAGTGATGAAGCTTCACTCTGGCATTTGACTGTAGCTGTTGTGGAGAGGGAGAGCATTTTCTTTTACAGTGACTTAATAATTTATCCCCTGACCACAGGAATATTCATTAAATAAGTGTATTGTCCATCTGGGCAAACAGAAGTCACACTAGGCTATATCCAAAAAACATTACTCTACCAAACACTACCGGGGGCAGGCTATGCTGTGGGGATGGGACGCTGCAACACTCTTCTTGATTGAGTAAGAAATCTTTGGATCTGAAGAAACTGCGAACTTAAATTATGAAAGAGCAAAGGGATCTATGCATGGGTTGCCTTTTGTGAGGCAGCCAGATGGTGAATGGGTTGTGCAAGTCCTTGAATAAGAAGCCTGAGAAGCATCTTTCAGCTTATTAGCTGAATCACAGAGTGTGAAAGAAACTTTGAAACCTGCTAGACTAGAAAGTAGCATATTTATAGAAATGTCTCTGTGAACTGCATTATCTATTCCTGCACTGCACACCATGTCTGGTATTACTACTATTTGCTCTTTCCTTAGCCCAGCTTGAAATGAAGTGATTTAGAGATAATGGGCTAATACCAAGACTTTTCATCTTTTTGTCATGCCAGGCCTTAAAATGAAGGTACTGAGATGGTCTAAAAGTACCCAATTCACGGAAAATCCCAAGAAAATGGGAATGTACCCCCCCTCACCTGCCACAGGCTGCCTGGCAGCACTGTACCTGGGAGAGAGGAGAATCTTCTCATGGCCACCAGAAGGTCTTTGATGTGCAGCAGACCCAGGAGCTTTGTGTTGGGACCACTGAGTCTGCAAGGGCTCCAAGGTAACACTGCAGAGACACACAAAACAGGCCGATACATCGGGAAGAGACTCATTCCACTAAAACTGTGTCCTGAGAACATGGTCCTCTCCTGGGAAGAGTAGCTTGGCCCAGAGCCCAGCTGCTCGGGTTACAGGAGCAGCCCATGAATAGCCTGGGTTTAGGGAGGCTGCAGTTCATTTATTTCAATTTGCCTGAGGAAAAAATGTCAGTGAGTGAAGCACCTGCCACAGAGACAGTCCTGCTTTTCCATAGTGCAGTTTTGGAGCAGATTCTGTTACCACTAAAACAAAAGAAGTTGGGATATATCAGGCCTGATTATGGATGCATATGCTGTGAGACTTTTAGTTCTTTCCCCGAGTGTCTCTGTATATTTCTTGGTGCCAAGGTTAAGGAGGTTGAGGATAGTGTGAGAAACAGTTACATCCTTAATCAGTCAAAGCCAATTCAGTGAGAAACAGATCAGTGCAATGCAGAGGATTAGTCCCAGCAAAGGTCCACAGCACTGCAGAATAGAGAAACCAGCTCCCATGGTCTTCAGGAGATGTGCAGATAACAGTCCCTGTAGTGAACCAGATGTCCTGGCACAGAAAATAATTCCCTTGAGCAGTATTCCCCAGGGAAATGGAGCACTGGAGAGGTTATGAACTGGAGGAGGCTCCTTATCTGTCTCTCCTCACACAGGGAGGGGTGGGTGTGACTCAGGGTGATGAGTGGGGGTGGTGGTGGGGCAAGGGAGGGATGTGCCAGACCCAGAGCATCCCCTTCCTGGGTGGGGAACAGCTCAGTGCCAGTGCAGCTGGGTGGGGTCTTCTCAGGGAGTTCCTTGGTGGAAAACTGGGCCTTGCTCTGCATTGCTGGGATGGAGGGAGAAGGAATAGGGGAGAGGAGCCTTTTGTTGGGGCTCTATTCATCACTGAAAACCCTTTATCTCAAGCCTTTTCTTAGTGTGTGGTATCAATTAACACTTACCTGTGCCCTCTAGCAAAATGGTTCCTGCTCTTCTCCCCACATCCCACATCCACCAGCTGCTTTCAAAGTCGCTGCTTTTCCCACCAAATTGCTGCCACGTGGAAGAGGGGAATCAGCATAATGTGTGTAACCTCTGTAGATGTTTTAAACCAGGTCTATCTTGTGGCCACATCTTGTTGTGGGGGGGGATTTGGGGGGATCATTGTGTTTCAGCACACTGGTATATGATAATGACACAGTATAATGAGTGACTGCTTGGGGTGGTGCTCTACTGCTGTCTTCTGTCACCACTCAGGGCTGGAGAATGAGTTTAATAAAGAATTAAGATCTGCTATGGAAGTAAGTATCTGGCCACTGTAGGGAACTATTACTCTGTGGAGTTTTTTTGAGATTTGTTGCTTTAAAAGCAGTTGGGGTGTTTAGAATCAAGACAAAAGCGACTCCTTTGTGGAAAAAAAGGCTAGAAAAAATAAATTAGATTAAAACTCGGAATTGAGGGGATAAATCTCTACCTTACAGGCTACCCCTGAACCCACATGGGACCCTGGTCCTTTGTTTCGGAATGTCTGTACTCTGCTGAAGACAAAAGCCAACGCCAGATCTCCTGGGGCACTTGCCATGCTTGTGTTCCCTCACACATAACCCAGCACTGCTGAGCAGAGGGTCTCCATCCACCCCAAACACCAGCTGCAGATTCAATAGAAAGAGGCATTCCTTGATGTCAGGAAGTCAAGTCACAAACTCTAGGTCTGCCATGATTTTTGTAGGTCTCTACATGGACTAACACCTCCTGATCTGTCCATTTGCTTCAAGTCACCTGCACCCATGCAAATAGCAGAGGAGATTCGGCAGCCTGTTCCTTGGAGTTGGGTCTGGCTCCAGACTCTTGAATATCAGGGTGGGCAGCATTGGATCCTATCCCTCCTCAGTTCCCCTACTTTGTTATGTGGTGCCAGAGAGGTTTAGAGAGGTGTTTTACCTTCAGTGCTTGTCAAACTACTGAAGCAGCTGAGGTTTCGCTGCCTGAAAGGAGTAAAACGCAACACTCAAAACCATTAAAGCACTTTAAGTTAATAATTCAAGCAGCACTGTAAGCAGAGGGGAACTTAAGCCAAGACCTCACACCCAAAGCAAAATTTTTGGTGTAGAATTCTGGTCTATGCTGGATTTTTGTCCCTCAGCAAGTATTTTAAGGGTAGGGCTGAGTTTTCTGCCTCAAAATTATTTTTTACCCAGCCAGGATTTGGTCTAGTTTGTTAAATGTAATACAGGTTGTCCAAGGAGTATCATGCGCCTCACCCAGACTTATGAATTTGTACCTTGTTTATCTCCCTCCTGCAAGATAAATATTCAGCTTTTACACTCGTAGGTGGATAAATTTACCCCAAAGAGCCAAACTCAGCTCTGGCAAATGGGCTTGCAGCAATATCCCTGCATAAGGCTGACAGGGGTGGGGAGGATGGGACCTTTTGACTGAGTAGGTGTTTGAGTTATTGGGGAATTTAATTTCTTTTCCCTAAGCACTCCTTTCCTTTCTGTGGAAGTTATTTTTTCTCTTGCTATTTAAACTGATGCAAAGTGCCTAACATAGATATCAGTATCTAAGCCTGCTGCAAGTATTAATGGATAATTGAAACAGCAATGCAAGTGAATGGGAGCATCCTCCAGCATGTAATTGACTGATGTCCTCAGTTCTACAGAAACTCACAGATCACCAGCTGGTCCAAGGTCTACTGGGGAGGAGGAAACCCCACCTACATACACAAACATAGATTCTGCCTTGTTTTAGGGCTTCCTGAAGCTTACAGTGACATTTGAATGAAAAATATTATTTCTGAAAATAATAACTTCAGTAGTTAAAAAGAAATATAGGAAGGCAATGCAATATCCCTGCAGGTGCAGATAACCTTCTGGGACTTATACCTGGGACAGAGAAGGTAAAGCATAACTCACAGACAATGGAAAAGGGATGAAAAAAGAAAATTTCTGAAGAGCTTTCATCAAAGCAAATTGAATTTAGGGGATGAATTTGCCCCATAAATCTAGGAGTAAAAATAGCTGAGGCTGGCTGATAGTGGTCTGAAAAATGAGTTCAGTTAGAACGGTCACAGCTGTGATGGATAGGGGAGCTGCTTCTTATCAGGTCAGGCCAGTAATGGAAAGGCAATGGGATAATCATCAAATAATTCTTTTTACTACCTATCAGTTACACATAAGTGGTTGCCTTACAGAACCAGTTAACTGGTGACAGTAAATCTGAGCAGAGCCTGTACGCTTCAAATGAGGATCTCCTTGTGCTCCTCCCTTACTCGTTGGAGTGCATTTTGTTTTTCCATCTCTGATGTTGCTGGGTTAGCTCTGAGTGAGTGCTGTTGCTGTTTCATAGTGTCCACATACCTATGGGAAATGTGCCAGGGATGCCACAGTTCCAAGCAGACATGCATCACCAGCAAGCCCCCCTCCCCAGACTGAACCGGCTTTGCCAGCACAACTAAACTGAGATCTCTTAAGATATTTATTTTTCAGATAAAAGCTGAAGTCATGACTATGTCTCCCAAGAATAATTCTCTTTTTACTATTGTTACTACTAATACTACCACTTCTACAGGTGATGTAGCATAACCAGTAGTGCTAGTGGTAAAAGCAACAAGGAATAATCATAGTAAAGACATTTCCCTCATTCTTCCTGAGCACTAAAATTCCCCTGGCAAGAGTGAAAAGAATGGCACTGACTGCCCAGCACTGTCTGACCTTGGATGGCTGTGGTTTATCCACACAGGGGTTCCTTGGGGTGTCACTTTGGAGCTGGTGTCCTTCACATATGCTGCAGGGTTGCCTTTAAAATGAGGTTGAAGAGGGTGGAGAGGAGGTGTATGTGAAGATATATCACCTGGTGGGAGGGGCTGTAAGCAATTGCATCAAAGTGTTAGAGTTCGTGATAAAACTGTGACCATAGCCATGTTCACAGAGATGTGGAATATGTCTCTGAAGATCACTTAAAATTTTCAGAGCAGAAACAATGCCCATATAGGCAATTACTTGGTAGCTCCCTGTGTTTCTAAGTTGAAATATAATCCTGTTTTGTAAAGCATTGGCCTTTACAGTATTCTGAGTCACCTGTTGAGCTGAGGCATGGTGCATACATAGAACAGCCAGGCCAGGATCTTTTCTGACCCCTGACAGTGATTGTTTTCACTTTAAAAGCGATAACCCCAGAACCAGGCAGAAATGGTAGCTACTGGTATGGCACAGTCCCAGTTGTTTCTGTTACTTAGGAAGGTCTTCACAAAATTTTAGGCTAATGAGCTGTTCTTGGTCATGAGGGGGTTTCATCCACCAGTGAAGTTACCAGGTGTCTGTGAAGCAAATGGAAACCTGCAGCCATGCTCTCTTCAGCTGCAGAGTAGGAGATACTGACTTTTCTTACTGAAAAGGGGCTGGGTTATTTTTTATTATTTAGTAGCTTCTTCAGTGGAGTTCTAATTTTATTTAGGGGTTTTTCATAAAAGGGAAATGTTTACTTCTTTGTGCCTCCCCTTTTAAACACTAAAAAAATATTGCTGAAAGACAAATGTTCACCATTTGCTTACTAGCAATGTTGTCTTTATACTCTTCATCAGTCAATCCTCACCTTCAGAGTTTCAGCTATTCACAAAGCTTTGCATTGTTCCTTCCAAAACACCACACTACTCAGAAGCTTGAGCCATCTCATGAGTTTAATTAGTTATGTGACTTAAAGGAAAACACGGTTGCAGTTTCCCACATGTCATGTCACACTGTGCATCTGTCAAAGAGGCAGTGGGAATCTTCCAAGAAATGCTTGCCCTATTATTCAGAAAGCCAATGCCTTTTGTTCCCTTCAATGGCAGCTTGACTTAATAATTAATGCCTAGCACTATGTAAACATGAGTTAATGAACTCTCACACTACCCTAAGGCTAAGGATTAACATTTCCCTCACATGGAGGGGGAGACTGGGTTACAGCAAACCCCATTGTGTCTTCTTTTCTGCTTATGATGGCTCAGAAAACTTCAGAACTCTGATGCCCCTGTAGAAGAAACTGGCTTTAGGCAATGAACTGAAACAGGAGTTTTTTTGATTCAGGAACAGTATGAAGAAACACTGAGTAGAGTGGGTCTGTGCTTCTGGACTCTGTGCTTGCTGGTGGACCAGAAGGCCAGAAGCAGAAACAGGCAGGAATTCAAGCTGCTGTGAGTGGGGCTGGCTAGTATAAATTCAGCTTCCACGTCAAAATCATTCTTAAGGGACCATGACTCTCATGGCCTCCTTGACCTTTCTGAAAGTTTGATGTCATAGACTGAGATACACAGAGATTAGTCAGGCTTGTCACTCCCTCTCATCTCATAAATCAAGAGAAATGGAGGATCCTTGAAAAATTCAACAGTTAAGTGCAGGTGCCAAAGTGAAATAGGACTCGGGTCAAGGAAAAGAATCTTGGCTCAAATAATAAAAAATAACGCAGATAATAAGCCCTTGAACATTTCCTCTTAGGAATACAAGACACCAGAATACCAGAAGCAGGAGTCTTCCGCTCCACAGAATAACACCATGGAGTTTAGAAAGACGCAGATGATGCCAATGATGTTCCTTTTCTCTTCTCCTTCATACCTACAAAAAGCCCTAAACATTCACCAATGCTCCTGTGCCATAAGACTTTCAAACAGATAATACCATACCCAGACTTCAAACCCACGGATAAGATGACCAGGACAAATCTGGTCTCAGACACCTGCTCCATAGTCTTACCTTGGCCTGGCTCTACGGATGGCTCATCATCTGAAGCTGATGGACAAATACTGGGTTTTTTGGAGTATGTCTCTGGAGGAAACTTATGTTCCCAAGGCACATAGGTTAGGTGAGGCCTGGTCAGTGGTTTTCAGTATGCTGATGATTGAATAATAGCTAAAAGTGCCTGCAAAGAGAGGGGGAAATATCTCCTATCTTCTGTGCCTGATCCCAGGAGGTTTATTTCCCTGGTTCACGGAGTATCACAGCTGCTGTCTTTGTCATCAAACCATTGCTGACATCAACATTGCAGAGTTCAAAGCACTACCCAGCTCTGGTGTCTCTGCAAACAAAATTCAGCCAAGAGAGTTTTTGAAAAGAAAGGATGTTGTCACAGTCATAAAAACAGGAGGCTTCTCTATTACAGGGTTTTTTCAGTATTTTCTGCAAAGTGGTGTTCTCATCCATTAATGGGAGTCATGCAGACCTCTGTAAACATATTCCATAGTCTGGAGAAAAGGAGACTCGGGGGAGACCTTATCACTCTCTACAACCACCCGAAAGGAGGTTGTAGCCACGTGGGTGTTGGCCTGTTCTCCCAGAAAATTAGTGACAGGACAAGAGGACATGGCCTCAAGCTGCACCAGGAGAGCTTCATGTTGGGCATTGGGAAGAATTTCTGTATGGAAGGAGTGGTCAAGTGTTGGAATGGCCTGCCCAGGGAGGTGGCGTAGTCACCAACCCTGAAGGTGTTCAAAAAATGACTGCATGTGGCACTTAGTGCCACGGTGTAATTGACAAGGTGGTGATCAGTCAAAGGTTGGACTCCATCTTGGAGGTCTTTTCCAATTTTAATTATTCCATGATTCTAAGAAGAAATGAGTGCCATTAGTTTAACCAAGTCAATCAAAGCTCTGGCAGAGCCAAGAACTGGATCAAAATCTTCCGATATCTTCCTGTGTCTGCACATCTGGCTGGACATAAAACTGAACCAGGGTTGTGAGCCTGTGCACCTTCATCCTTCTTTTTCAATGGCATCAGAGGCTTAAACACCATAGCAAAACTCTCCTTTCTTATCAGGCTGTGGATGCAAAGCTTGGCAAGGAAGGGGCTACAGGGGAAGAGGAGACCTCTTCTTCAAAGCAGCATAATCCTACCAGGGAATTGCTTCTGAGCCCAGTGCTGAATGTCATCCTGCCCTAGCCATCTCAGCACTCTGGTGAGGAGTTACTCCATGGCTTAAGCTTCTCCTTGTGACTCGGGGTTCTCCCCAGCGATTACAGTGATGACGCAGCAGCAGCAGCTCATCACTGACTCATTCATCGACATCTCTGAGAGAAGCAGGGGCAGGAGGGAGACCTGCATTTCTTTCATTAATATTCCAGAATTTCTGTGAAGCTGGCAAGGAATGCCTGAGACTGTCTTCATGTCGTGCGAGAGAAACCTTCACCCTCGCTTCCTCTGGGAAGCTGCCTGTGGCATCCTCCTCCCCTCTGAGTCAGAGCTGGCAGCTCTTCTCTTTATTTGTTCCACTGGACATAGACAAATGCTTCATGTGGGAAAATGGGAAATGAAAATACGTTCAAAGGACGGTCACTGGCACAGTGGTGGATGCTGTAGCTTTCCACACAGCACAAGGGAGCATAAAAAAATAGCAGCATTAATAATGTATACGTGTGCCAAAGCACCCTGAGCAACCATGAAGAGCTGCATGCTGCACAGCCTTCCCCAGTGCTCTGTGGCAATTGCCTTGGGAGGTCTGATAGCTCACCTTTGTCTCAAGCTGAATTTAAAAGGGCCACTTTTGTCATTTCATGTGTTACTACAATGTTCCCAGTACCCTGGTTCCTCGTCTGCAAAGCTACCATGCAGCAGAGCCTCCTGGAATACTTATCTTAGTGTCTGATACGGTTTTGCCCTGAACATGTTGTGCCTCTGCAAATTATAATCCGATTTGTAAGTGATGCTTATCTAAAGTGGGCTAAATGACTTGCAGTTCATAATCCTGGACTTCAATGGAAGACAAGGCATCAGATGCACAATATCTCTCTGTCCAGAACGTAGCGTTACAGTCTGTCAAGGGCCCTTATTTGGGAGAAGGGATTGAATTCCTTGTGTGTAGCACGGGCGTCATCGCTTGCATGATCCCCAGGCTTTCAAGTCATTACACTACTGACTGCTCCACTTCTCAAGCAACTTCTCAGCTTCATTTCTATGCCTGATCCCAGAGGGTTTCTTTTCCTGGTTCACAGAGCATCACAGCTGCACTCTTCGTCATCAAACCGTTGCTGACATCAACATCTCAGAGTTCAAAGCTCTATCCAGCTCCGGTGTCTCTGCAAACAAAATTCAGCCAAGAGTTTTTTTGAATAGAAAGGATAATGTCACACTCATAAAAACAGGAGGCTTCTTGACCACAGGGGTTTTTTTCAGTATTTTCTGCAAAGTGGTGTTCTCATCCCTTAATGGGAGTTGTGCAGACCTCCATACACACAATTTTGTTAGTACGGTGGTCAAACATCTGGAAGACAGCCTCAGTGTTCTGGTGATGATCTGCACTGTCTCTTGCTGTCATCTGGTGGATGATACAGTGCCTGGGGTGGGGGGAGCGCTGCTGGTGGGGTGTTTCTGGTAAGTGAGCAGCAAGACCAGGCTGGATGAGGGTCCAGGCAACCTGGTCCAGTGGAAGGTGTCCCTGCCCATGGCAGGGGGGTTGGAACGAGATCTTTGAGGTTCCTTCCAACCCAAATCATTCTATGGTTCTATGAGTCTATGACTGTTTTTGCTCCACAAGCTCCTGTAGTAACAGCGACCCTGGGAACAACCTGGAAGGGCAGCAGATAAACTGTGGCTAAGTCTGTCTACACAGCCATGCCCTGGCACTGCAAACATTCTACAGCTCTCAAAGGAGTTTTCTCCAGGGGAAGGAAGTGCAAAGTCTGTATTGTGAACAGGAAGCAATGCTTAGCACTGGAAGGCAGCACCAAATGTGTTTGGCCATAAAGACCCTGTGAATATAAAGCAGGGGGAGAACAACATGAGGCAGGAGCAGACAGACGTGGAATGACTGAGGCAGTTCTGGAGATTTGGGTTCAATGTGAGCTTTTCTGCATCCAGGCATCCTCGGACTGTATGAGGCCCTGCCTGGCAGGAGTTCAGGGCCTCCTGAGTGCAGTCACCTGCAGACACTGCTGAGCTGAGCTCAGTGAGTGCCTAGGCTTCAGATAGACACTGGATTTACTGCTGAGGACATCGCAATATTTTGTCATAAAACAACCCCCTTCTCCACAGCTGGACAACCTTGAATAACCTTTCCCAGGCTGCTCTCTGCCTGCTTTTGGGTCTTTTCATTTTGCAATCTGAAAAGAAGACAAGCGTTTCTAGTTCTAGGCTGACACTGTCCAGATGCATAATGGAAACACTATGCTTTGTTTCTGCTCCTCTAGTTGCGGCACATAAGATATATTGAAACAGGTCTCAAAAAAACTGTATCGAAGAGGAGAAGAACAGAATAAAATTCTTTTGCCTCAAGTGGGCTCCTGACATGAATTTGTCTTCCTTTGCTTTGGGCACTGCCCCTGTGGCATTAACGGGGTGTTTATACTCCACTGCTTCAGGACATGGGAATGATGTATTCTGCTTGTAAGATCAAATTTATTCATATTATCCACAACTGTACGAATCCCTGCAAGGATGACTCCCCTACCTCCTGCAGATCCCACCACTGTTTTCTAGTGTTAGTGCTGTGCAAGACATCAGACACCAAACTAGTTCTTGCAGAAAGTCTTGTCCAATAATAGGCAACAATGGGATGAAAACCCAAATTTTATGGGGTTTAATTTTTATGGCAAGCAGATTTGGTTCCTCCAAAGATATTTGCTTGACAATGATAAAATAGAATTTTGGAAATAAATTAGCTGGAGATTAACTTGTTGTTTGAAGGCAGAATGAGGTGCCATTACCAAAACTGAAGTAAGGCTGCCTCTAGGGGTGGGATATGTGAGGTCTGTATCTGGAGAGAGATGCAGAGATTCCATTTAATCCATTAAAGGTTTCATGAAGAAGTTCAGGACAGCTGTATTATTTGTGAATGTCTCTTATCCTCCTGGTTTGTTTATGTACAGATTCTTACAGAAATATTATGTATTAGAGAGTTATAAAAGACTTTATGGTCTTCACATCCCGCTGTAAATCCAGGTTGCCTTAGTTACCATCTGGCTAACTGCACAGGTGAGGGGAAAGAGAGAGACTGAAAGAGAGAGATTAGTACTAATACATTTTTTAAATCTAGAAAGATCTTGTGAATTCTAGTGCCGTGATACGACAGAAAGCTTTCAAGACCTGCATAATACAAGAGGACTATGAAAGCAAGTATTTGGACTGGCAGCTCTTTGACAAGAACACACTGATGGGTCTTTTTGCTAAGAACATTGTGAATTGCCTAATCAAAAGCTTCAGCAAAGCTAATACTCAGTATCTTCTTGAACACTTTCTGCATTTGGGCTGAAGAGCTGTGTCTTCCTTGGTAATAAAACATGCTTGAGGCCTGGGGTAACCAGGTGACCGGATTGTAAAGATTGGATGCAGAATGGCATGATCTGGTCCTTGTCTGGTCTGATTTAGGGTAAATGGAGGCACAGGAAGAAAACACATCTTCCCAATGTCTTCAAAAAAGGTCTGTCTACTTGAACAAAGCAGTCTGGAAGGGCGGCACTGGTATTCCCGTGAAGTTTTGTCACACACTTGTGAGTCACATATTAGCTGACTTTTCTTAGAGCAAGTCCCAGCTGACAGAATCAACAGCAAAGACTTGACATCCTCAGCCTTCATTTGAAAAGGCAAAAGAGAAGATGAAATCAAATACTCCTAGCACATGCTGTTGTGAAGGAGAGTTTACATGAATGGAGGTCCCCTCCTGTGGGAAGAGGGGCCAGCACTTCATAAAAGCTGTTATTAAAAGCCAAGCTCATAGTCTTGTGAGAACAGACTCATTTCTTTGTGAGCAGCATTGCTAGTAGAGTAGATGCCTCTGAGTCCTAGTGCTTTGCTCATTCCACTGCCCTATGCATTTAAATTTGCTGCTTTTTCTTTGTTTTGTTTTGTTTTTTTTTTGGGGGGGGTGGGTTTGTTTGGTTGTGGTTTTTTGTTTGTTGGGGTTTTCTTGGGGTTTTTTTCTGTATAAGGCAAAATGCACCTAAGCTGGAAGAAGTTTGTAAACAAAACCAGAAGTGTCTGTCCCATGACAATAGTCATGGCTCATTAGGCCCACGGCTTGGCTTTTTGGTTAACTTCTACTGAGTGATATGATCACACAGGTTGAGAGCTGGGTATTGACTTTTGTGGGACTCTAGGCCTCCAGGGATGCTGAATACAGATGTTTGCAGTCACTCTTCTCTAAAACACACCCTGGGGATCTTGGCTATTAGTGATGATAGCTCCTGTGTCCTGGCAAAAATAGTTTCTCTAAATTAGAATAAGGAAAATGGGTAGAAATCGTGACATCTTTTTTTAAATTTTTATCCTGAATTTATGCTGAAATGAGTGGGAAACGTGGCTGTGTGGGCACACTGGCTGTTAGTCAGTATGCCCTAACCCCTGTAAGCTTTAACCTGATGTCCAGATTCCCTTCCTTCTTCTGCACTGGCGTGGTCTCACCTCGAGTCCTGCGTGCAGTTTTGGGCACCACAATATAAAAAGGACATTAAGCCATTAGAGAGTGTCCAGAGGAGCCCATGAGGATGATGAAGGGTCTGGAGGAGAAGCCACATGAGGAGTGGCTGGGGTCGCTTGGTCTGTTTCAGCCTGGAGAAGAGGAGACTGAGAGGAGACCTCATTATGGTCTTCAACATCATCATGAGGGGAAGTGGAGGGGCAGGGACTGATTCCCTCACTCTCGTGACCAGTGACAAGACTGGAGGGAACAGCATGAAGCTGAGTCAGGGGAGTTTAGGTTGGATAGCAGGAAAATTCTTACCCAGAGGGTTGGGCATTGGAACAAGCTCCCCAGAGAAGTGCTAGCCCCAAGCCTGACAGAATTTGAGAAGTGTTTGGACAATTTTCTCAGGCACACGGTGTGACCCCTGGGCTGTCCTGCATAGGCCCAGGAGTTGGACTTGGTGATCCTGATGGGTGCCTTCCAGCTCAGCATATTCCATGATTCTCTGGCTCTAAGATTCTTCTTCCCTGGGGTGCTACTTGCTGAGCATGAAGCCATATGGTGTGGGACACCCCTTTGGTCAGCTCTTGTCTACTGCCCTGGTTGTGTCCCATCCCAGCTTCCTGTGCACCCCAGCCTCCCCACTGACAGGACAACAGGAGAAGCAGAAAAACCCTTGATGTTGTGTAATCACTACTCAGCAATAGCTAAAATATCTCTGTGTTATCAGCACTGTTTTCATCATAAATCAAAAATATATCACCACATGAGCTACTGTGAAGAAAATTAACTATATCCTAGCCCGAATCAACATACTCATTAAGGAACTTGAATTTTGTGTGTTGACTAAAAAATACCCCAGATCTCTTTCTGCACTGGTAGTCATAGTAATGATCTATAAGTAAGAAAAGTGGGAATGCTAAGTTGATGTGTTTCTTGGAAGGAAGCAGGAACCTCCATTTAGATCGCAGAAAAAGGTGAAAGGAGAACTTTGGCAGACACTTGCTCTTCCTGCAGTAGCTCTGGGTGCTTGGTGATACCAGTTTTCAACATAATGCTCTTTCACAAAACCTGCACTTGGTCAAGCATGTGCTTCTTGGGATAATAAGAGCAAAGCAGCTCTTTTGGCCTTTTGAAGTGCATATTGAAAGCAGAGTTATTGAGGTTCGCCCGCAGGCAGAACACTTGGACATCAATCTTTATTCTCGATTCTGGCATTGACAATGTGGTTCCTCAGGGCTTGTTTTTTACCCTTCTCCATCATAAATGCAATCATAACTTGCTCATCTCACCTCTTGAGATTTCAAAGTGTAACTAAGAAATCCTTATTCTCACTGGTCACTGAAGTAGGTGGGATCAAATATTAGATTGAAATACAGAGCTGAGTACAAAATAGCACTCATTACTTTCTCCATGGCGCTCAGTTTCCTTTTTAGACTTGATGTCTGAAATATACTGGACAGATAATTTTTCTAGCAGTGCTAACTATAGATGAGTAATTCTGATGGTCTTTAAAAATAGCTCAGGCAAAAGACTACCCATCTACACAACTAATGCACTTACAACCATCACATCTTGAATTCTCTGGTTTCTTTTAAGGGCTCCCTATTCCAGCATTTGAAGCTTACTGAAACAATAAATATGGCAGCACTGCCATTTCCAATGGGATGAGGAGCTCAGGACCGGTTACTGTTAATTTACTCCTTGAGATGGTTTGAATTTTGACAAAAAATGTGGTGTTTTGCTGTTTCAGTTTGCTGCCTGAGCATCTTTTTTAATGCTTACTGCCTCTGCTCAGCAGTATAAAAGCACGATTGCTTTTTATTGCCATTCTCTCCCAGCACAAGATTGTGTCTGTGTCTCTCACAGACTTGTCAGTCTGAAAACTTCATTTGTAATTTGCCAGAAGCCCTCAGGGCATATTTCTTGCAGTAGTCTAGCCGTCTGTCTCGCAGGAGAAGAGAGAGATTCACCCTTAGCTGTGTGGGATGGCAGAGGACCAACCTGCATCCCCCCGCGAGGGTTCTGTGGGGGCTGGTGATGATGTAGTAGGTGGGCTGCATGTTTTCCCTTGTGTCCCATTTTCAGTGGGACTATGACAGCAAGCTGCAGGATCCCAGGGCAGTCCTATAGCTCAGGGAATTGTACTTGCTGTGCTGGGGACTGTGGCACTGCCTCAAACCTCTGCTCTGCCCAGTGCTTTTCCCTTCTCCTTCCTTACAGTCCTCGAGCTCCTCAACACATTTTCATTCCTAGCTGGGTTCTGGACCCTTCTGCTCCTCTTGGCTACCTGGGCGACAACCTATTTTCAGTCCCATAATTGTCCCTACCAGCCAAAAGAAGCAACCTCAGGAAAAATTTGGCTCAAAACCTGGGACGGAGTGTGCTTGCCAGACTGAAAGTTCTAGAAGGACCAAGAGTCTCTGTGCAATATATTCTGCTGAAACTGCAGCTCACCAGGCACAAGGAGAGTGGACAGGACACTGCTGGTAAGTGAAGCGTAGAGGTGAGCCTGAGGGTGCTAGAGAATTGCCATGAAAACAGTGAGATGATTGAAGTCTATGGAAGATTTACTTCTCTAGATTTACTTTAAATCACTTCATATCTGCTTCTTCCCTTTGTGTTACTCCTTCAAACAGCAGAAGCAATTTGCTGAAATTTCCTAAGCTCCCTGCTTTTCCACAATCAGAGCATACATTTAAGGGAAAATGTTTAAGCCTTCCAAGCTTGCTGCTTGCAAATAACAGGGTGTGATAAGAAACTTTCTGTTGATCTCAGTGGAAGTTGAGGACAAAGAGAGAAGGCTGAGGCAGAAACACAAGGGACAAAGAGGAGAGATCAGTCAAAATGTGTCAGATCAGTGGACACGTGCAGTCCTGCCTTGATGGCTCACTTTTGCTTGTTTTCCTCCAGAAAATAAAAAGGTGCCTTTTTCTGCTCTGCAAGTACAGCCTTGTGTCTCAACAGAAGATGTTGAGATGGGGGAAGGGAAGGTTCGGAGAGGAGCTGAAAAGTGAAGGGAAAATTCCACTCATGATTCATTTCTGTGCTTGAAACTTGAAATCTAAGGTTCAAACGTCATTTAAAGGATTGTGATTAAAGCTTGGGGTGTATCTTAAGGCATTTCTGCATACAGAGATGAGTAAGGGTGCCACACAGCACTTGCAAAAGGACTGAAGAAGGATGGGTGCCTAATCCTTTACAATTCTCTTTTTAGGTTCTTTTGTAGATCATACTGAGTACCTATCTCACATTCAATATTCCTTTGTGGACCTTATGCAATCCTGTAGTCACCAAATTCCTTTGCTTGGTTACAAAGCAGGCAGTTATTTTCAGCAATACCCAATGAGAACAGCAGATGCTTTTGATCAATATTTCCCCAGAAGAATTTTCATTCTATAAACTGCTTTATCATCCCACTAATGTCAGAAGATCTTTAAGGAAAGCAGAGCACCGGGGCATTGTTGATACTGAGCATCCCCTGTGTATGTTCTGCCCTGGGGTCAGTGTGGTATAAGCTGTCTCTCACTTTATTCAGCATAATTCCAAGCTGGTACTCATTCACCAGCCACTGAATCCTCTTTCTATGACATCTTCTCATCATACCACTTCTATTTCTCACTTCCCTTAAAAAATGAGCACTTCAAAACTCAGCTGTTCTCTACTTTTGGTAAATCTGTATCCAGAAATCGTGTAGGTGCATCCTTTTTTTTTTTCCCTCCCAGATGCATGATTTGAAATGACAGAATGGTTTTTCTTTCCTGAAACTTTAGATATATCTATGCATCTGTATATCTATATATTTATATCTTTCCCCATTCTGTGGGCTATTTTCAGATGCTACTGCTGAATACCATGAGCTACTGCATGTGAACAGGTTGATGTATATCGCCTTTCCTTTGTTTCTCATCTTCTACTGCAGCTGTAAAGAAGAATGTGGCTTGAAATAAATCTGACTTACTCACATTATGATTACTTGGTAGAGTCAATCAGTTTTCCAAAAAAGTTTTGACTGATTTTATACAAGAAAGTAACTCCATAGATAGAGGACTAAGTGGAGAGAAGTCAGATTTATTATTGTATTTGTCTGTATCTCTTTATAGAGCTGCCTGAATCTCAGGCACTGAAAAAAACCCAAAGCAAAACCAAGCAAAATAATTGAAAACAATGCCAAAAAAGGTCTTGAGAAGCTACCTAATTACCCCTTCAAAGAAAATAAAGGCTGGTAGACGTTTCTTTAATGATTCTCAGGCATTAGCAAAGTACCTGGTTCCTCTTGTGCTCTATGAAATGTGTGGAGGCCTTTGGTAATGAAAGTCCATGTGGGTTTGGCATTTTTACCACACTTTTTTTTTCAGTTTGCCTCCCTCAAAGCTTCTTCCTCTTCCACACCCATGAAACAGCTGTGACACTTAATTGGGAAGATAGGCCAAAACCTCATTATTCTGCTCTGTGCTGGTTTGGAGTTAGTTTTCTTCACAGTAGCTGGTTTGGTGTCATGATTTTTGATTTGTGATGAAAAGAATGTAGTTTACACAGTGACGTTTTAGATATTAAACTTCCAGGACAGATGGACTCAACCATCACTTTTTACAACCAGTTGAAAGGAGGTTGTAGCAAGTGCAGGGGTGGGCTCTTCTCCCAGGCAGCAAGTGACAGAATAAGAAGAGATGGCCTCAAACTGCACCAGGAGAGGTTCAGGTTGGACATCAGGAAGAACTTTTTCACTGAAAGGGCAGTCAAACATTGGAACAGGCTGCCAGGGAGGTGCTGGAGTCACTGTCCCTGGAGGTGTTTAAGGAAAGACTGGATGTGGCAGTCAATGCTCTGCTCTGGTTGACAAGGTGGTGTTTGGTCAAAGTTTGCACTCAATGACCTTGAAGATCTTTTCCAACCTGAATGATTCCATGATTCTATGAATTTTCCAAAGGAATATTCCATACCATATGATGTCATGCTCAGCACATAAAGCTGGAGGGAAGAAGGAGGAAGGGAGGGACGTTTGGAGTTATGACATTTGTCTTCCTCAGTCACTGTTACGTGAGATGAAGCTGCACTGTGCTGGAACTGCCTGAGATGAGCTCAGTTGGCCAGAGCCTGGTGCTCATAACACCAAGGTTGTGGGTTTGATCCCTGTATGGGCCACTCACTTAAAAGCTGGACTCGATGATCCTTGTGGGTCCCTTCCAACTCAGAATATTCTGTGATTCTGTAATTCAAAAATCTGCCTGCTGATGGGAATTAGTGAACAAATTCCTTATTTTGCTCTGCCTGTGCACAGTTTTTGTCTGTTTGTCTGTCAAGCTGTCTTTATCTCAACCCACGAATTTTCTCACTTTTACCCTTCCGATTTTCTCCCCCATCCCACTGGAAGGGAGTGGCTGAGTGCCTCTGTGGTGCTCAGATGCCTACTGGGGTTAACCCAAGATATTCTTCCCATTTACACGTGCTTTTAATCCTCTGCAGCTGAGCAAGCTCAGCTTGGCAAAAGTGCTCTGATGGCTCTGAAGGTGGGAAGTGAAAAAGGTTGGACAGCTGTAAGAGGAGTGAAGGGCCACAGGAATCCTTGCTGGATGTTGTCCTGGAACTTGAGTGTGAATGTGCTACCAGAGGCTATTTTGTAAGAAGCTGGGCTGAAAGTCTTTTTGGGGAGGAAATAAACAAATCACATGGCCACAAGAAGACAAACGTCTGAAGGACAGAAGGTCTTAAGCAACCAGAGGGTGCAAGTTGTTTGTGTGGAAGAGGGTGGAACTGGATGTTCCCAAGTCACTAGAAAAAGGAGGTGGGGGATGTTGATATGAAGCAGAGGTAAAAGAAGTTGGGATGAGTCTTTATGTAACCTGCATAGAAGCCTCTCCTGACATCCAAGCCCACCCTAGATGTTCTCTTGTGGTGTTTCTCCAGGTCATATCTGTCAGCCCCTGTTCTAGTTATCCTAGAATGCAGACAAGAAAACTTTACTCAGCACTGCAGTAGTGGTTCCTCCAGTGTTAGTAAAAAATAGGCAATTCTTCATTTCTACTGCTATTTATGTTCTCATACGAGTACATCTTATACCTGAGTGGGGGCGAAAAACGTGACACTGACCACACCATTGTAATCCCTCAGCAAAATTCTTAATGAGTGCTCCTTGCAAAGAAAGAAAAAAATGAAAACCAATATGTTTGCTTCCTTTATTTCCTCCTGCAATTTTTCCAGGAAGCATTGCTCTAGACATTATCGGCACTATAAATCTAATACCCCTTAGAAACACTTGTTTAAGAGATAAGAGCCAGGGACAAAAATATATAAAAACTTGATGCTGGTTCTGCAACCACTACTTTACAACAGATCATAGGAGGGATTTGTTTTTCTGTATTTCTCCTCTCAGGGAATTCATAGCTTTTGCTATGACAGATAAAAATATTTTTAATAATCTTGCAACAAGGAATTTGGTGTGTGATCCTTAAAACCAAGGCAAGACAAAATCTTCTCTGCTTCAGGAGCATGAGTGATCAAAGAATGCATCCGAAACACCTCCGGTACTGCCTGGTACAATTCCACTCTTTGGTGGCTCACTCTTTTCCTATGAGTGCAGAAAAACAAGCAACATTTAATGCATTCATATCCCGTACCTTTTCTACATTTCGTTTCCTGTTCTTATTATGAAGCATTGTCAGAAAACTGGATCTCTGTACTTCATGGTTCATTAGCCCCCTTGCCAAAGCACTCACAGGAGCCAAGAGCCAAGGCAGACTCACTATTTGCACAAACACACGCACACACGCACACAGGCTATGTAGATGGAATTATTATCCATAAATTACTCTTAATTAGACCGTTCGTCAGTCTGAGTGACTGTGCTCCCCTGTTATAAGTAGCACTAAATTACTTCTTGAAATTCATTACCATGGCTTGTTTTTCCATGTTCGTTTCCCCCATAGTTTCAAAATGTCATCCTCTTATTGCTGGAACAGTCGATAAGATTTTGGGATTGCTCAGCTTGGTGTTAACTCCATGACCCTGGCTGCTGCGCCAGTCAGGGCTCCTCACCTTTCACAGGAGGGAAACAGTATGGGACGAGATCTTACTGAGAAAACATGGCTCACAGGGAAATAAAATTATTGGGATCTGCCTTGGCTTGCATTCCCAGAGGTTTCACACATGTGGTTCCACATCTGCATTCCAGGCTGACCCTTGCACTTCCAGCAGTCCCTTTGAAAGGTGGCTCCTATCTTAAGGAGGGTGGTTAAGTCAGTATTGCTCTAAGACACTTAGATCCTGAAGAGGAGAGGGATTAATCTGCCTTTTTCATTTCCCATCTCATAGCATGTGTGCTCTTGGCTTTCATGTGTAGCTTTTATAGATCTCTCAGAAAAATCCTTTCCCTGCGCCGACACCCTGAGCACTTCCCTAAGTGCAATGTTTCTACTGTAGAAACACCCACCAAAATAGGATTTGCCATTCTGAATCTCACAGTGGCTGAATGAACCCTTGGGAGGTCTTGGCTGGAGATAGAGGGTCAGTGCAGAGGGTGGGGGGAGTAATTTGTTTTTCCTATGGGCTGCCTCATAGAATTTAATGCCTTCTCTTCACAATGCAGTCTCTGCAAGCAGTCCAGGCTCCTGTGTCTGGAAAGGGGTCTTTGGATCTGGCACCTAAAGAGGCAGGTGGATATTTCCCACCTTTTTCGCTGGAAAGTGCCTGTGATGCCTTCACACGAGCAGTCAGTTTGCCCTCTTCTCCATCTTCCTTAACAGACTGCACCATCAAATGTTTTATTATTTTTAGCTTGTGACACGGTAAGGAAAGAGGCAAGAAATCTCAGGAAAAAAAAAAAATACAAGCAGCCAAGAAAAAGAAAAGGCAAAACAAATCCTCCCACCGAGGTAGAGATCTCAGAGCTCATTTATTTCAACTTTCAACTTACACTGAGATTTTCCAATTTGCTGACGTTGAAAAGTACATTGAATCTTGGCTGAAGTACAAGTTCTAAAACACTTATTATTTTTTTTTAAAGCAGAATTTATATCCACAGTTGCACGGGAGACAGATAAAAGAGCAGGCAGATGAAGCCTGCCCTATCCAGGGTGGGGAATTTGCAAGCACTGTGATAAATTTCAGAGGAGAATTGTTTTCTTTGAGTTTCAGTCGTATTGTGGTATTGAAAACCTTCAAAGCTAATTTCCTTGTTGTCAGACGTGTGAGGGAGGAAAGAGACATTGCTGAGCTATTTACTTCATTGCTGCCTTTTTCTTTTTATGCTTTCAGCATCTGGAATCTTTCTTGATAACGTCCAGCTTGTCTAACTGTGATATGCAAGTGTTCTGCCCATCTATTACCTCTCATCAAATAGGGCTTCCAGGTGAAAGGAGAACCACAGACCTACTGTCAAAAGTGTGTTCTTCTCTCTGCTGTGTTTTAAACTCTCTTTTTCTCCACTTGAGAACTACTTCAGCCACTTGCCATGCATGCAACTCAGCTGAGCCGCAGCAACACAGCAGGAACCAAACACTGGGCAAACCAAATTAAGGGTCTGACTCAGAGTTGCTCCGAGGAGCAAACTGAGAGGTTATGACTGATCCTTCTGGCTTGGTTCAAGCAGTCTTTGTCCACATAAGGAGAAGGACTTGCTGTGCAGTGGTTGCCTACCTGGCCTCATTGCCATACCCTGGTGCTGGGCTTCATGGGGTCAGTGAAGGGCAGCAGGCTCATTTCCCAGCTAAGAAGAAAACTTGTACTTATTTGGGTTTGCTTAAGGCTCATATGGATTTTTCCTGACCTTCATCCACTGAAGATGATTAGAGCTCTGCCGCTGCCCTTCCTACTCAATAAGGCACCTCTGGAGTTCATCTCTGTGAGCCCACAGTCTGAAGAGATGAAGTTGAACCTACCCCACAGTCATGTCTTCAAACATCCAAGTTATGAACATCCTGTAAGACCCACAGAATGTAAATTTCCTCTAATTATATAATTTTCCTTCAATTTGTTCTGCTACTATCATATTCTTACAACTGATTTTTAAGCTAAACCAGATGTATAGTGCTCCTTAAACTTGAAATGCCTTAGCTCTATTTCAAGACCATTCTTCCCATGTGTACCAGGTTCACATGCCCATGTGCTGGCACTGGGGCTGCAGGGGGTCTCTGTGAAGAGAGTTCAGGGCTGCCCCATGTCAGACACAGATGGTCCCTGGGGGCTCCAGTGGTTCCACCTCAGCCAGTCTGGGGGTGCTGGGGGAAAACTGGTTCCAGTAAGCACCAAAGGCAGCAGTGGCAGAGCAGGAGGGAGCAACTGGGAGGAATTTCAGCCCTTAGCCAGGGCTAATCTGACACATGATGACAAATCATGTAATTAAAAGCACTTATTAATTTTCTTTGCTTCTTGGACAATATCTTTCCTTATGATCACATGTGCACAACTCCAGAACTGCTCAGTGTTGGCTCTTCTGTTGGCAGCAAAACGCCATCTCCTCAGTGCTGTAAGATGGAATGACCAAAGATCTTTGCTGCATTAAGGTAAAAGCACCAGGAAAAGTGAAAGTTTGCTGGTAAAGCTGCTTGTGTAGAGAGACACTCAGACCTCTTAAGAAATGTTTAGCACATGAATGCTTTTGAAAACGTGAGTGACTGACGCTCCCCTGAGGACCCTGGTCTGACTGTCTCTGGGAAGTCTTACAGACTCTGTATGATGTCTTCAGAATGCCCTTTCATGACAATATTCCCAATAGGGGAGCATATTTAGCATTTAGTGACCCTCTAAGGACTGGAACAGGGTAACTGCTGCAGCTATCTCTGTTTTCTGCTAATGCAGTTTCTTTGCCTGACTGCTCATGCTTTCAAGATCAAGGGACCACATCCTTATACTGGCCATTTATCTTATTAATTTTCCCCTACAAGCCAGAAAAGGATCTGTGATGGCCAGAATTTCTCCTGAAAAGCCTAGAAAACATTCTCTCAGAATATATGCTTTTCCTTGCTCAAATCTCTACCTCAGCTGGCTGTATGGATTAGAGAAGGTGTTTTAAGATGCTGAGGTGTTGGTCCTCTTCAGCAGCAGAAGTTAAGGGCAACTGAGGATCTAAGGGGCAGAGGGGTCTCAGTGATGTCAGTTTGTTCCCCGTCAGCTGTGCAGAAGATAACAGCCTGGGAAATGTGATAAGCTAAGCTTGAAATTGTGTCTTGATACACTTCTGTTTTGGGGTCAGCAGGAAAGGGGCCACCATGCCTCATGAAAGGCATCTGGAACCACTTCAGAGTCCCTAACACATCCTGCCTATCCTGTAGCTCCTGGGGTATACCTATGCAGCAATCCTGAATGTCAGTGGCGTCTTAAAAGTTGCTGCACACTTTTTGGGCAACTGAATTGAGCCTAAAAATTCAAAATGTAAAAAAGAAGCATGTATCTTCTACTCAGGCTTTCCCCAGAACTCGTGCTTCCACTTCTAAATTTTAGTGTAAAATAATAACGGTCTAAGCTTTTGCCAGTGTTGAGATTAACAGAGGAGGTTAGTATTGTTCAATATGCAGATTCATAGCAATCTCAATAATGGAAATATCTTCATGACATTGCCATTAATGTGGTTTGAGAGGAGTCTGACTGGAGTTGCATATTTCATGGAAAGAGGATTGTATCCACAGCTGACAAAGGTCTAGTGCAGAGCAATATGCTATAGTCCCCCAAAGGAACGATTGGACAATCTATTTAAAACCAAGATAAACAGAGGATTGGAGCAAATACTGTGGAAAGGCTCATGCATTGACAGTGGAGTGACTGTGCCATGCTCTCTGGAAGTTTGCTGGTCTCATACTGATGGTTCTCTCCTTGGTTTTGTTCTGGGCAAACAAGGCCAAGAGCAACTGGAGACATGTAAACCCTAAAGAAAATGTGATGAAATTAAATCCACAGTGTTATTTTCACTGGGGGGCCAGTAGCAGGAAAATACTTTAGTGAAGCAGAGAACAAGGTAGAAGAGCAGGAAGTCCAGGAAACTTCCCTAGGACTGAGAGAAAGGCCCAGGTAAAAAGGGAATATTGTAGAATAGGAATGAATATGGAAAACAGTTTAGGTCAGGGAGAAAAAGACTAAGTGCCAGGATTAGTGGACATGGAGCTAAGTTTTATGTCAGGACACCTGGGATACGTCACCAGTTCAGCCATAATTTACTCTCAAGTAAATTAATTGCTTTTTCTGGACATCCAATTCCTTTTCTGCCCTTTATTTAAGGGCCTTTAGGTGTGAAATTCACTACAGCAAGGCCCCTCTCATGTAGCTGTCTGAGGACTGGCCCAACAGAGTCCTGATCAGTGACATAGATAGCAAGGACAGAGTAGAGCTGAAGGGAAGCCTGTTTCTTGGAGTGATCTGGGATGCAAAGCAAGGAGGAGGAGGGTGGGAGTGAGCAAGAACAGCTTGTTATAAAGAGTCCCTACCTTGTTCAGTGCACCAAGATCCCTCATGACTTAATGGATCAGGAGTTGTCTGGGGCTGGCAAATGCATCTGGCAAAAACCTTGGCAAAAACCCAGAAGGGTTCTGTTCTGCAGGGTGGCTTCAGAAGGTCAGGAGGAAGACAGCCTACTTTTCACTTTCTTAGTGTTACTCCAACATGATTACTATCCAAGAATCTGCAGTAAAGACATCAGAAAGTCACTGGATAAAGAGCAGCACCTCTACCAGAAGGAATGGTGGAACTTACCTGTGGAGAGCTCTGACTAGATGTGGTCACAGACTTCTCTCCCATCTCTACTTGTTCCCTTTTCCGAGTCCTTCATGCTGGAACTTGCTGCCCACCTGTATTCTAGGCATGCTCTGCCTGCCTGGATCATACGGTTTTAGAAACCTCCCAATGTGAAATAATAATAATAATCAAATGAAAGAGGTTATTGAAAACATTACAGGCCATAATTTTAATAAATGTTGGCTCCTGTCACTATGTTCTCTAGTATTTATAGTTTTATATACTGCCAACAGATCCAAGTGTTTTGTCTTTTTGACAAACATTTCATGCAATCATAAATTAACTCATTTCTCAGCAAAATGTGACATCAGCAGTTAAGCTGTCAGTATATAGAAGTACTAGGGCTGGCAAATCCTCATCTCATAAAGAAAACAAAGAACTTAAATGCATCCCAGACAGTGAGCTAAGTGTGCCTGAGCTGAGTCTGCTATCAGGGGCCACATTGGTCATGGAGCTGACAGGTGGTGATTCTGCAGCTCAGGCATCAGCCAAAATGGCTCTGGAAGTGTTTGCCTTATCGATAGCCCTGCACAGGTGTGCAGGAGCAGCTCTTGGGCTTTCAGTGGAGCCAAGGATCTTAAAGCCTCTCCACTTCTTTCTTTCTGACTTGTGTTGAGATCCATGCATTACTGGTGTAGATCTTATGAGAAATTCTGCACCTGGTGGGTTTTTTTTCAGATACAGTGCTGACAAAAACAAAATATAGACCAATAAAAAACTAATTTATCCCCTCGATGCCAGGATTTACCCCCTTTCTAATTGAGCAGGACACTTTGGGCCTACAGATAGATCTGCTGCCATGTCTTTTGAAGGAACTGCAGAGGAGGAGTCAGATCTGCCCTGAGCTCTGTACAAGCTCAGGAAGAACTCTGTTTATAGCTATAATCTAAATGTATCTTTCGTTTTGAGCAGAGATTCCTGCTTAGAAAACCCTGTAGTTTAGTCTCATTTGCTTTTCCATTTCTCAGACTTCCACGGCAGGGACATCCTTCCTATGGATACTCATCTAAGCATAGTGCTGTTAAGGCACTCCTTAAAAAAGGAGAAACATTTGACCCTTCCGGAAAACACATATCTTACCTGCATAAAGAGGGTAAATGAAATTGTAGCAATGAGTGACTCCTCGGAGGAGCTGGGATGGAAGGCAAGAGCAAGGAAAAGTACCCAGGCCACCCAGGCAGTTGGGGTGGACATGGAGATACAGAGGCTGCTGAAAGAGCACTCAGCAGGCTTGAGACATTTGTGTGCCTACAGATCCACCTAAGTTCTTCCAGAAGCCTTGGTATTAACAGGTACCACCCAAACTTGGGCTTGAAGGTCTGAGGTTGAAGGTGAGCAGGAATTTATTCTCTGCTCCAGGCAGGCAGCTCTTACAGAAAATGTCTGCTGTTAATACCAGGGAGTGATGTACAGGGAGAGTCCAGCTGACACTGGCTGGACATTGAACTGGACACACGTGGGTCAGATCCAGGGTCTATGAGCATGCAGATGGGTTTATTGGGAGACTGATTTTCCTGCTGTAGCACTCCACCAGCACAGCTGCACATCTTCAGCTGGCAAAGGATTTGTCCCAAGGTATCTGTGAGCAGGACAGAGAAAATTTTGTTTACTGCTACATAATGAAAGGAACTGATTTTTGTTTGGAATGGGCAGTGTGAAGGGATCGTGACAAAACTGCTCATAATTCACTTAGTGCCCACTGCGTAAACTTCAGTACTTAGCACCACCTTAGACTTTTTGGCACATCCCACCTGGTCTCTATTGTGTCAGGAGTCTTCCCCAGGACCCACATCATCTCTGGATGTCAAGGATGTGGTAGGGAATTTCAGAATGTTTGCAGAACTGAAAAAAATCTGAAATTCTATGGAAACATCACCAAAAAAAACCTTTTCTGTGCTTTGGAGCCGAGTTTCAAATTAGTTAGGGATTTGTGACCCAGGAAAATTCTCCAGTGAGGAAAAGGTTTCCATAACCCTCTCTTGACTGCAGATTTCAGCTTGAATGGGGAAGAAGAAAGTGTTGGCTTCCTGTTTTGGGAGCCAGTATGGAGCAGCTCTCTTGTGCATCTCAGGAACCAACCAACAACAGCCCCTGTATCTTTTGTGATTTCCAGCCTATTCGTTTGGGGACTGGTGTGACAGAGATAGACATTTAATTAAAAATAGCCAGCATTCAGTCTATGCAGAGTTAAGTATTAAATTGAAAAGAAATAAGTGCTTATCCTTTAACAAGTGGCAGCCTTCAGATTCTCTAGTGATAATAAAAACAGTATCATGCCGATGCCTGGCATTTTTTGTTCAGTGTTCCTGCTTCAGCTAATGTCTACACTCATTCATCATATCTTTTCAACATTTTGGCTTTCCTCCCAGGCAGGATATGTTTGATTTTTTTTTTTTTCTGAAAGGAATAGAATATAATAGAAACCGCTTTTGTTTAGTTGCAGCAAAATATACATGGAGATAAATAGCACCTGAATCAATAAAAGGTGAGACCAATGGCCTTACTGTTTAAAGCTTTCAACATCACTTATTTATCCATTCTTCCAAAGCAAAAAAACCGTGATTCTTTAATCATTTGACAATGGTTATAGACATATGTTCAGATAAGGCCTTTGTTTGTTTATCAGCTTCTCTAGTGTGATGTGTTCCTCTTGTCTTCACTTATTTAGTACAAAGCTTTTCAAGATCTTTTCTCTCAGCTACTTTGTTGAGGAGTGCAGGGACTACTTAATACAGTATAATTCTCAAAGTGCCATTGACGTCTCGCTTATGCGATTATAAATGAAGAACTTTGATTTTTTTGCTTAGGGAACCAAAGGGAAGCCAGATGGAAAGCAGGGTGTAAGGGCAGGTAATAATTTCCTGTAGCAGAGCTAGGCTAAGCATAGATTTGGCAGGTCTTTGCAGCTTTGGCTCCTGAGATTCTGGATCTTTTTTGACTTCAGACCCTGCTGAGAAATCTTCTTATCACCTGACTTGCACTCTGGGCTTCTGCTGTTGGCCACTGAAGAGGAAATAAAGAGGAGCATGAGAAAGATGTTACCAAGAACAATGTTTTGGCAATAAAGGAGTATAAAAAGGTTGGTCTGGTTTGTGCCCTGTCTGATCCTTCATAATTTCTGTTTTCTGGTAAAGTGAACTACATCTCATCCTAACGATGCTGTGGAATCAAACCTCCCACTGGAGACTCCAGACATTTCCCAGGTATTAACCCAGTATCTTAAAGGGTTAAAACAAGTGTAAAAATCTTAGCAGAAACCAAGAAAAAAACCTGGTATATTCATTTCCATTTCCCCTCCACAATATATAAAGTGTGGGAGTATTTAGAAACAAAAGTGACTTTTACTCTTACAACCTGCTTTGTTTTTACCACAGCTTGGTGGTGGGTAGAGTTTTGTGCTATTTCATAGTGTAGAAAAATAGAACTGAAGGAAAATAAGAGACTTGCCATGGTATCACACAGTGGGGAAAAATAAGACCCTCCTCCAAACCTTTAGCATTATGGAACCCATAGAATTTCAAAGATCTTATTTCAGAATACGTCTGAAAAACCCCAAGACAGCTGGAAGTGACCATGGGGTGAGGCCAGATCCACCTGTGCTGTAAATTCAGCAACCCAGATGATCAGCTAGAGTTACACCACAGCCAGGAGTATGAATGCCTTCTGAGGTAGTGCTTCTCCTTTTCCACCCAGTAAATCTATGCCCGGTTGCTTAATGAGTTCCCTACATTTTGATGTATCTGAGAGAAGTGTTGGTCACACAGTTCCTTGGTGCTCCATTAGCTGTAAACATGGGAGGCCTTGACTGCATTATCCCAGTGTCCTGTTTGTCTTGGAAATCCTTGCAAATCCATCATAATCCCAGTCATCTCAAGCAATTATTCTGTGTGTTTAAATGCTTCCCTGAAATGGGATTGTTTCCACTACTGGGCTCAAGTGGCTTAGCTAAGTGCAGACTGTGCTGCAAGTTCACCACTTCAACAAGTGGTTACCACTTGGACTTGTCCAGATTGCTGTATTTACACACAAATCAATTGCAGAAGGAGAGTTGAAAAATTCACTGAATGTGTTTGGCTCATTAAAGAACTGGTCACACCAAAGTGAACATGCGAACACTGGACTGGATTAGTTGGTTCAACAAGTTCAATTCCTTACAATTATTAACAAGTGTATAATAAATGTGTAGTACAGAAAAGTCCATAAAAATTTATTCCCCATTCCTTCCCAGGCCAATAAAGCATTTATAACAGTCTGTGATAAGACTTATAATAAAAAAAAAGCAATTGCCAGTGCTATAGTGTGGCATGCAAAGAAGACCAAAGGCTTTGCCATGACATCCTCCAGTACTCACAGGAGGCAGGCAGTGCAAAATTCTATGAACAAAAGCAAAAATCTCACTCCAGCACTCTGCAGCACTCTGACTCACGGGGCATCCTGAACACAAGCCAGCGTGTGCCCAGCTGGGCAAGGAGGCCAGTGGCCTCGTGGCCTTCTGTGTCAGCAGTGGTGTGGCCAGCAGGACCAGGGCAGTGACTGTCCCTCTGTGCTGGGCACTGGGGAGGCCACAGCTCCAATCCTGTGTCCGGTTCTGGGCCCATCAATTTAGGAAGGACATTGAGCTGCTGGAGCAGGTCCAGAGAAGGGCAACAGACCTGGGAAAGGGTCTGGAGCACAAGTCTGATGAGGAGAAGCTGAGGGAGCTGGGGGGCTCAGTGTGGAGAAAAGGAGGCTCAGGGGAGGCCTTCTGACTCTCTACAACTCCCTGACAGGAGCCAGGTGGGGGTTGGTCTCTTCTCCCAGGCAAACAATGACAGGATGAGAGGAAATGGCCTCAAGGTGTGCCTGGGGAGGTTCAGGCTGGACATCAGGAAGAATTCCTTCACAGAAAGGGCTGTTAAACATTGGAATGGGCTGCCCAGGGAGGTGGTAGAGCTTCCATCACTGGAAGTGGCACTCAGTGCCGTTGTCTAGTGACATGGTGGTGCTCAGTCAAAGTTTGGACTTGATCCTAGAGATTGTTTCCAACCTAATTGATTCTGTGATTCTGTGATTCTGAGATCACTTATCACCTATGTCTGTCTGTAGCAAACTGGAGTGATTCAGAAAGAAGCAAAATCTTCCTCTAAAACATCCCGAGGGACAAATTATACCTAAGAAGGAAAGAATTCTTTCATCACCCCTCTAGGCAGCTGGTAGAAATCCTGAAGAATGATAAAGATATTATATTTAACCATTTAGTCTTCATTCTGAAAACAGCGACATCACCTGAAAGCATCAGGTATTTCAGAGGAAGTTGAAAGGAATAAAGTTGATGTCTAAACAGAAATGAGAGGTTAAGTATGGCATGGACATTTGAAATGTTTATATATATGTATGTATGTTTGCAATTGCAAATATGCACCAAAGACATTTAATCAGAGCAGAGGCAGTCTCAGAAAGTTCCCGTTAGTGAAGTGTCTTCTGATTGCAGAGGCTTATAATGAAGTTAATGAGAATAACACTTTAATCATAGATAGCTGCTGCTGTGGAGAGTATAATAGCCACATTATTTAGGCTGGATTTTTCCTCTGACAAACACAAATTTAGATCATAATGGTCAGAGGTTTGGTTCTCAATTCTCAACTGAGTCAATTAAAAGTAGAGAGAGTAGGAGAGTTCTTGCTGAGATATGAATGGACACAAACTCCTTTGAAAGACAAATCTTTATTGTTCACATCTCTACATATTGATTTAGGAACTTAACGTTGGCTACTGAATTTAAATTAGGAGCCAAAAGATACTGTTCTGCTTTCTGAACACTGTTAATGAATTAATCTTCCCAATATGCCCTCAAGGTAAGTAACAATCATTATTTGAATTTTGGAAATAAAGATAGCTAAGGCCAGGTAACCTCTGAAGTATCCATCAATGTGCCTACTTCAGGACACCTACCTTTTGGCTTTCCAGAGGTTTGTTCAGCATTCTTTTGACAGAAGGTGCACAAATTAAGCCAAAGAAGAAGATCTGGAAAAACACCATAAGCATTTCCAATTTGAGTGTCAGGGGATGAAAAACTGGACATCTGTGCCTCCTGCCCTGCCACCTTGCATGATGAATAAAAGGAAGCAGGTGGCATCATTCTGAGCTGTTTGGAAGACCAAAATGTGTTTAGAGGAAGGCTCTTTATCAGTCAAAAGACCAGCCACTGTGGAAGAACTGGTGTACCCCAGATCTGAGGTTGGTGTTGGTCCTACTCACATTTATGAATCCAACCTAAAGCTGCAACAATTTCCACTAGAAATCTTCTCCAAAAAGAAATGAAATGAAGATGCTGAGCTGATAGAATAGGGTCACCTTGCAACAGCAAACTTATTGTCTGAAAACTATAAATATATATTCTGACTTTTATGCACGGTTTTCAGATTGCTAAGAGTGTGGCAGCAGTGGAAATTGAAGCTGTAAGAAGAAAATTTGAGGAGAAATTGAAAAAAGTTGGAAGCCCCATGCTTACTGTCTTCCTCTTGGACGAGTCAGCAGCTGCTGTCAACACAGCCCAGAACGCACTTGAATGATATCCATGGAATTGGGTTAAAACTCCACCAAAAAAAACCCTGGAAGGAAACTTTTTCTTGCTATTCACAAGGTAGATGGAAGACATGAAAGTGCTCATTCCTCAACTTGTTTCAATAGCAGAAATGGGTGGTTTTCCCTTGCCTGAGTGATGAGGATACTGCACTGGAGTTATCTTTCCAGGGCCCCTAATTCCCTGCTAAGGTTAACAGCACTCCTTTGATACCAGAGACCATCCTAAGGACAGAAAATTTCATCCCTGTCAGATTCCATTACTTACATTTTCAAAATTATCTTTTAATAGTGCACATTACAGCTGCCTGCCTTCTCCACACAATACTGCAACAAAAAACACTGAAAAGATTTCAAAATCTTCTTCCAGAATATGGCACTACTTGGATGAGAGAGAGGTGAGCAGTACAAAGGACTCAGTGGTCCTTCACATGTGTCTGGTTTTTTGCTTTAATTTTTGAGCTGACATACAAACGTAAAGACTTTAATCTTGAAATTCAAGGTGAGAGTAAAACAGACAAATTAATTCATCAGTAACTGCTTTAGGGATGAAGCTCGAACTTAGCCTAGTTCAAAATAAATTTATTTTCTTTACATTTCAAAAGAAAGTCAAAGAAGAAACAAACTTTCCTAAGATGATGCACCCAGAGTATTTGGAAAATATTAAGGAGCATTTTAAGATGCCATTTTCTATCTTCAGCTACAACACACCTCTTTGCTAGTTTTGTGGCTGCTAGACTTATATGCAGAATTTCTAATCAGATTGGAAGTGTCTTGAAAATAAATGTCAGTGAACTGGAATGGAAATCATAACCTTGCAAAAAGATGTGCAATTAAATGCACAGCCATGACAACTGTATTTTTAGCCATTACTGGAAAAACCCCAGCTTTCTTTTTCTGAGCAGAGATCCCTTTTGATTAAGTGCTTCTTTCAGGTCAACACATCTGAGTGAAGCTTAAATTTCCATGATGAAAATATTGAAGTCCAAGTTCAGGTCTGTCTTGTCAGATGACCTCCTTAATGACTGCAGACAAGTAGCAGTGACACATTACAAACCCTGAAAGTTGGCTGAGAATATGCAATGCTGGAGTTCTCATTATTGCTTCTCTGAGAGCAATTTTTATGACATTGATGGCAGTGATATAGCTTTAGGTCTATGACTGCACAATATTTTTTAATATAGTGTTATGAGGAATTTAAAATTATGAGAAGATGAGTTAATTATTAGCCACATATTATTTTAACCTCCAATTTTTGTGCAAGGTGCAGGTCTTACTGAAAAATCTCACCCTGGTGCTGGCTCTGGAGAACAGCACAGGGGAAGCACAACCCAGTCACACAACACAAGTCATAGAAGAAAATTAAATGTGACCACAGATATCAGTGTTGAAATAGATTTATTGGTGATGGACCAAGCCCACTGGAGTTTGTGAACTTGACTGGTTTGCTCGGGGAGCCTTTTATCTGCAATACACTGTATGCTGTGTTTGCAGCCAGGTCTGACCCAGGTGTCACTTGGTCAACAAATTTGTTTATTCTCTTAGCCTAGTTCTGCGGTTGGATGCAATTAAAGGGGTGGTGGGGGGAACCCCCAAAAACCTGTGCTGTGGAGAGTTGGTCAAGTGAGCAGTGCTGCCTCCCTGGAGCAAGTTGAGCTGGCCTTCAAGTGGTCGGGGGTCATATTTTGTGAGCATCCTCGAAAAGGTGGGATGGATCTGGAGGAGACAGAAGTGGTGACTGCACACTTCAAAATGATGTTGTCTTTAGTAGAGAAATGTGATTTGGGAGGAGAAACAGGTATGACTCAACCGGAGGATAGATGTATGCAGCAGAAATACCTGTGCCTTGATCACAGTGGCTTTTTTCCCCTCTTTGCTGTTTTTCCATGGCCTGGATGTGTATTTCTCTCAACTCTTCAGAACATGGTTGAGGTGCACTGTTACCATCTGCTCTGCTGGCAGGTTTGAGGAGGCAGTAGCAGCTATGGAGGTGGAAAGCCTGGACATGCAGGGGTGATAACCTCTATCCCTACCCGAGAGAGATGTTATTGAAGGTTGCAGGAGAACAACAAAAACTTAAACCCCTCATGGCTTTCTTTATCCAGGGGAGGGATTAAAACCCCTATTTTTTATCTCTAAACAGGCATTTATATCTGCATCAACATCACCAGAATAAAAGCAAATGAAATGAACTTGAAATAAGCCTCATTCAGTGTCCTGAATGCAGAAGCTCTGAAGTCTGCTGTCGATGGCCTTCCAGTTTGACAGCAACTATTGTTCTCATGCAAGTATTTCATTAACTCAAACTTCTACCAAGCTGGTGAGTCACTCCTGACTTTTCCTTTATGATTTGTACCAGATTAAAAATGCCTCAGTAATAAACACCCGATTTTAATCTCAGTGCTTTAATAATGTATTGTGAACATACATTAGAAACTATTGCACAATGTATTTGCCACACCAAGCAACTTTACAATAAATTCTGGAAGAGCTCTGTCATAAAACATATAAATAATGATTCTTCAGATGAATATGCCATTGATATTTTGTCATTGTTCATTATGGTTTATAGCACAATACATGGTCATAAATATTGCTCAAAAGACAAGCACAGCACGTGACAGGTTGTACAACAATTTCATTGATATAATTCTTTTCCTGCACATGGACTAGAAAACATTATTTAGAAGCACTTGAGCTTGCAGAAGGTCAGTCTGAATAGGGAAGTCACTCTTATGTGAGCAGGGCTTTGGGTAGATGCCTGCTGAATGGGAAATTCCTGGGGGACAAAAATCCTTTGAAAGACGTGATGTGACTGCCTGTTTTTCCCAAGCCAGGTCTAATGCAGTGTTCCAATTATGTGGTAATGGTGAATGTATATCACTGAGCAGTACACATTGTACATGGTGTGTGCAACGGGCAGAGCGAAGGTCAAGGCAGCAAAACCCCTTGGGCTTTCCGCAGGAACAGCTCTTGGCTGTTCTGTGCTGACAAAATTCCAAAGTTTCATTACAAACAAGCAAGAGAAATGGAAAGCAGTTTCTCCAGCTTCCTAGCATTGGAGCACGCCTGTCCCCAGTATGACTCTCCCTAGGTACTGGCATGTTTTCCTTCTGGTACGGCGTGCTCTGCATTATTAAAAGGCTTCTTGTTTGACTTCATCATTAGGGTTTTATTTTACTTTTTGATTGTAGTGACTAAATATAACAATAAATGATTTAAAGAGGAGACAGAAATAAGTGTTAGAGAAAACAAACAGCCTCCCCCCTGCCAAAATGCTGAGTGGCGTAGCAGCGAATGGTTGAAAGAATCAGATTTAATTAGGGTTCCTTTCAGCACTGAAAATTCCATTTATGCACACTATTAAAATAATCTTCTGCATTAATACTAATTTACATCATCAAAATAGCACTTCATCTATTATTCATATGGCATTGTAATTTCTCCCGACTGAGAGGCTGAAGTGTGGTAAGACTCTCCTGCTAAATATTGAGCAGATATTAAGATATCAGTAATGTCTTCAGTTTTCTTTCTATCACATTAGATATCCCACAGTCTCCTCTCTTCTCTTGCATATGTGCAATGACCACTGAAAAGACCATAAAAATTATTATGCTCCTTTTATGCCCCTTCTGGCCAAGGGTCTCCCTGTCACAGGCATAGTGTAAAATCAGTCTCCCCTTGCCTGCTGTCCAAGTGCAGCCTCATTCAGGGAGGTGCAAGAGCTGCTTAATCAAGAGAACAGCTCTTGAAGGAGAACAAACAAAAATCTCCTTTTTCTCAAGTTTGAAGGCTGATGGGAAGAATTGATGTGCAGAGCACAACACGGCTGGAATTTCACGCATTCTTGTCTTGCTTTCTGTACAAAAACAAGTGTTGGATGCCATTCCTCAGCTGTTAGTCTCTGTGCCATGTTCTCCCCGTCTCTGTGTGTGTAAGATGTTGGAGCAGCTCTCTGTTCCAAGTGGGCACCATGGTCCCAGTACATGTCAGCCTGGGGCCTCTGGCTTTATGAGTACCAGGTCCTAATGGACATTGTGATGGTTTTAGATTTCTGAGCCTGACTCTTACTAGGCTAAAAAGACAGACCAAAGCTGTCTTTGAGACTACTCTGGCAATATAGAAGGGTCTTTCATCAGTGTAGTTTTCATCTAGTTGAAATCATGATTCTCTGAAATGCTCATTTATCCATTTCTAGAAGTGAAAATGAGAGCTTCTAAATCACCAGTTAGGGAGAAAATTCCCTGATAACTTGCCTATTAGGCTGAAAAAGGAGTAGATAGAGATATCTGAGAATCAAGAATTGAGCCAATTGAGTATAAGCTTATACCTTCTGCTCCAGTGGAGGGAAAGGCAGATGACCTGCAGGACTTTCATGTTTGTTGGTGGAGTGAGTCACTCTGCTTCTACTGATTAATGTAAAGGAAGAAATAATTGTCTATAAAGACTGCTGTTAATCACTGAACAGCGAGCTGGAGGGAGGAAGGGAGGTAGGTGGGATGTAATTTTACTTTTGATAAAGAAAAGGGGCCTAAATGGAAGTTTCATGTGTCAGTTGAAGATGGAAAAAAGACCTCACATGGAATATTGTGGTTTTGGGACTCCAGTGGCCTTTCAGCTGCTTGTTGGTTTAGAGTCCGCAGCAAAGCACAGTATGACTCCGCAATGTTTGAAGAACAGTAACCATGAAGGCTTGGAAATCAATAACTAAGACAAAGTAATTCCAGACTCAATAACCTTAAATGTCAGAAATTTTATAAAAGGGATTATTATTTTCCCATGAGTTGAAAGGTTTTGTTTTATTACCTTTGTAGTTTTATTAGTCTCTGTAAAGCTTTTTTTGCACCTAGGCTGGTGGTATTTAACAATTCCTGTTTGTCATATTCTTGGCTTTTTAGAATACATTAAGCACTGTAGAGGAGATGTCCAGCAATGTTTGACTAAACTGGACTGGTCATCATGAAACTGCCTGTGGGAAGGATGCTTTGATATAGATTTAAATGTTGAGGCACTGTAAACCTCTGGAAACAGATTGAGTTTTCAATACACTTAGAAAACCATTATCTAACACGTGTTATCTATAGATTTACATCACTGATTTCATGCTGTTACATGTGATCATAATAACATAATAAAAGACCTCTGACAGAGTCAAAATCAGGCTTTAGAGTGGATTTATTTGATTTAAATGAATATATGAGGGAAAAAAGATATGTTAATGGGCTCTGCATTATTACTCACAGTGTGAGTTCCATGAACTTCCCGAGATCTTTGTTAAGTCACTGATGCTTGGCAGTACACCAACAATGTGCACTTGCAGCCCAGAAAGCCAACTGAATCCTGGGCTGCAGCAAAAGAAGGGTGACCAGCAGGTTGTGGGAAGTGATTCTCCACTGATACTCTGTCCTGGTGAGACTCCACCTGGTTCCCCAGCACAGGAGTGACACTGACCTACTGGAGCGAGTCCAGAGGAGACCATGAAGATGATCAGAGGGCTGAAGAACTTCTCCTTCAAAGACAGGCTAAAAGAGCTGGGTTTCTTCAGTCTGGAGAAAATAAAGCTCCAGGGAGACCTTTTTGTAGCCTGCCAACACTTAAAGAGGGCCTACAGGATTTCTGGAGAGACTTTTGGCAAGAGGATGTAGTTATAGGACAAGAAGGAATGGCTTTTAACTGAAAGAGGATAGATTTAGATTGGATGTAAGGAAGAAATTCCTCCCTGTGAGGGTGGTGAGGCACAGGCACAGGCTGCCCAAAGAAGTGGCTGCCCCAAGCCTGGAAGAGTTCAAGTCCAGGCTGGACGGGGCTTAAATCAACCTGGTCTAGTGGAAGGTGTCCCTGCCCATGGTAGGGCCTTGGAATGAGATGATCTTAAATGTCCCTTCCAACCCAAACAGTGCGATGATTCTATGAATGAAATCAGGGTCCTCACAGTAAGACAACCTGCATTGGTTGATTGATTAATTTGTCTTTACAGACAAGACCTTACCATTCCAATAGTAAAGAAAAGCAGGTAGAAGCTGTGTGAAATGAGTTTGGATAAAGAGCTGGGTATTTGTAACAGGAGATATACAATTACCTTTGTTTTCAACGTCTCAGTGGATCCTTGTGGAAAGCAGAAGTGGCTACTTGGGAAAGAGATCCAAATTATATGGTAAAGATGAGTTAAGCAACTGGGTTTCACAAGGTTTGGTTGGCTTGGAGCTGTAATGACTGGGCAGCAGGGAGCTGTTTGGGAAAAGCAGAGCTGCCTTTAGCAAATGTCAATATCTGTAACAGAGAAAGCTTGAACAGATGGTTAAGCTTTCCCTAGATCATTTTCAGTCCTTTCAACAGGAAGCTGAAGGACCATGACTTCACATTATACTCAAGATTCTCTGTAAAACTAAGGATTCTATTTTCCAGCCTTTCAAAAAAATCCATGCACCGGTTTACTAATGTAAAATAAGACTGAAGAGTGATAGATCTCCATATATAAACATACTGGAAACAGTAACTATGACAGAATTGATAAGTCACTGTCTCATCATGGACACTCAAGTCATCCACTCAAGTATTAAACAGGAAAATGCTAAATTCTACTCTTCAAACCCTAGTTGCAACTCTTGAATGTCTTGCTCTTTTCCTAGTGTAGCAGCTTTTAAAGCCAGAAGAAACTGTAGTAATTATCAAGTGTAAAATGCATAAACCAAGCCATAGGACATGCTTTAACTGATTCCTTCTTCAAGGCCATTAACTCTCCTTGAGTTGCGACGGAGCTTTCAGAAAAACATTCAATATTTATTTAAAATTTTCCAGGGATAAAAAAATCCATCATAGCTGTTGATAAGTTGTTCCGATGGTTAAGCACCTTGCCTGTTGACAGTTCATGACTTATTTCTTGTCTGAGCTTTTTAGTCTAGGTTAGATCTTTCTGTTTGATTACCTGGGAGATAGAACAATCTTTAATTCACTTTTCAGATCTGTATGTGATAAGTGGTGGGCAGTGTAAGTTACCCATGTGACCTTTCTAATATTTTGATATCCATCCTGAAATGGATGAGTAGACACCCGAACTAGAATGAGAACTCCTACAGCTGTAATACTTTATCAAATTGAGAGGCTGTGTATTTTCTGTTCATGCAGTCAAAAATCCCCAAATTTATATTGTCAGTCTTATTATCATTTCTGACTATGTTACACTCAGAAGTCATGATTTTTCCCAAAGTGACTAATTTCCAAGAGGAAAGGGGCCAATACATTATTCTTTATTCTTTCATAAATAGCTTGACAGTTGATAAAAGCACACTTTTTGTGCATCTCAGTAATCTCTCTTTTCAGTATTTTCTGCTTAGAAACCCAAGTAAATATACACTTTGTTGGCAATTTCATGTTGAAAACTATCAGTCAAGGGGTTGCAAAAAGTTCAACATCTACATATTCGTTTCATATCCTCCTAGTTCTCGTACAAGTTGTTTCTGGTGTAAAGTCAAATACCATAGTGATTTCTACTGTTTTGACATTATTGTCTTTCATCCAAGCCTGCTGTCTTAAGAAAAAAATACACTAGATTCTTTTAGAAAGATCTATTCTCACACTTAGAAAAAGGTTTTTCACCCAGAGGGTGATTGGGCACTGGAACAGACTCCCCAGGCAAGTGATCACAGCACCAAGCCTGGTAGAGTTCAAGGAGAGTTTGGAAAACTCTCTCAGGCACAAGTTGTGACTCTTGGGGCTGTCCTGTGCAGGGCCAGGGGCTGGACTTGATGACCATTGTGGGTCCCTTCCAACTCAGATTATACTATGATTCTATGATGGAACTCTGATTTACATATCGCTATTTAAATTCCTTATTAATCAATTCACGTATTGTTCAGGCTTATTTTTTCCCCCCAGGCTAGCTGTCAGACAAAAATTTAGTGCTGCAATTACTGTTACTCACATTTTTCTTTTAAAATATTGAGTCATAAGAATTTTACCCTAGTTCATTGCAATGTTCCCTGTGTTCTAAAATATTTTTGAAAATAAATAGAACAATGCTTGGCCAAACATTTCTTTTAAGAAGGTTGGAGGCAACAAATATGAATCAACAGATGGAAAATGTTTTAGGTTAGTGGCTCACATTCCAAAAATCCATCCAAACCAATAATGCTTCTACATATATGAATACTTGACCATTCATAGCTTTTAAGTATAATAAATTTGGATAGATGAATTAACAGACATATCACTCTTTAATGCCAAGGAAGATGGGTCATTATGGCATTAACAGTTCGTAATCATCATGGCTTAATGATCAGGTGTTATGCTATATTTCTCTTGCATTCCTAATATTTTGTTCATTAGGAATAGGCTGCAGTTTGAGGTACCTTCTTGCAGCAGTGATGGTAAAAAGGAACTATGGGTTAATAGGAAATTAATAGACATTTGTGTATTTCTTCACTGTTAATGTATATTTTATTTTATTGATCAAATATATATCAGAATAAAGTAATAGGGTTTTAAATGGTAGGTGTTGAATGTCTAGTTTGCAGGATGTACACTTTAATTCCTGAGAGAACAAGGGGAACAGAGATCAGTTGGTCTAGGCACTAGCCTGAGTTTTTAATAGTTTGTGTGTTCTAACTGGTAGGAAATGGAGGGTCAGATGCTCCTAAATGCAATATTTCTTTTTTTACTTCAGCAGATCCATTTAATCATTTGTTTTCTCTCTGGTTGCTTAGTATCTTGAAGACAGTCAGTGCCTGGTATAAGCAAAGAGAAACATCCTTGATCAGAATAGGAGAAATGTGGAACTGTGTGGGAGCTCCCACATGATGTGACAGGGAATGTATTTGCTGAAGAGAAAATGAATAGGTACTATTAGACAAGTTCCCCTGCCTGATTTAGACCAACTGAGCATTTGCCCCTTATTGTGTCTTTACAAACTAGCATTTCTTTTCCTTCTTCTTCTTCCCCTTCCTTCCTTCCTTCCTTCCTTCCTTCCTTCCTTCCTTCCTTCCTTCCTTCCTTCCTTC